>VDFB02365435.1:34303-345734 GCA_007258455.2 Sequoia sempervirens
TGAAGGTTCTAGCTTTGATCTTTTATCCTTAGGTACATGAATGTAAACAGGACAACCAGAAATTCTTAAATGACTAACCTCAGGTTTCACACCTATGAAGGCCTCTTCAGGAGTCATGTTTCCCAATATTCGATGAGGGCTTTTGTTCTAAACATACATGGCGGTTTTGGAAGCTTCTGCCCATAGGAAAGTCTATAAATCTTGATCATGAATCATAGCCTTGGCTGCCTCAACTATGGATCTGTTCTTTCTTTCGGCAACTCCATTTTGCTGAGGGTTGTACGGAACACAAAACTCCCTCTTGATCCCTGCCTCAATACAGAAATTACGGAAACCTCCAGAAGTGTATTCTCCTCCATTGTCTGATCTTAGAACTTTAATCCTTTTCCCAGACATGTTTTCAACTTGAGCCTTGAATTCTTTGAATCTATCAAGCACTTCTTTAGACTCTTTAGATTTCAAGAAGTAAATCCAAGTCTTTCAAGAATAGTCATTAGTGAAAATCACATAGTACCAAAATCCACTCAAAGATGCCACAGACATTGGACCACATAAATCAGAATGAACAAGATCTAAAATTCCATTTGATCTACTGTCACTACTATGAAAGGGACTCTTGATATTCTTACCCAGTGCACATCCTTTGCAAATGCCATCGTGCTCCAGACCAAGCTTAGGAAGACTAGTAACCATCTTCTCCATGGATGGAAAGGCTCTGAAGTGTAAGTGAGCAAGTCTCCTATGCCATAGCTCACTCAAACTGATAGTGTCATGCAATAAAAAGCCTAGATTGGACGAATTGATAATCTGTCTAGGCTCTCCTATTGAACTCCAATTACACAAGCTGATTTTATACTTGAGTTCTTAGGCCATGCAAGAACTTTCCCTTCAGAAAAGGAAACCTTGTACCCTTTTTCCTCCAAAGTCAAAATGGAGACAAGATTCCTTTTGATCCTTGGTACAAACAAAACATCACTCAAATGAAGAGGAATACCTAAATCTAGCTGAAGAGAAGTGGCCCCAACTCCTTTTACGGAATAACATGCATCATCTCCAATTATAACTTGCAAGTTAGTCTCTTTCTCTGCCAAGTTTGAAAGATGCTCTCGATATCCTGTAATATGTCATGAAGCACCATTACCAATCAACCAAGTGTCACTATCAGTTGGAACATTGCTTGAAAGAGTGGAGATGAATAGAAATCCCCCTGAGTCATCTCTAGATTCTTTTTGAGGTGACACATCATCAACATCTGCAGTAGAGGCATGTTGCTTTGGCTTGGATATGCAATCTTGAGCATAGTGACCATACTTGTCACATCTATAACATTGAATATGAGAGAGATCCTTCTTCTTCTTTGGTTCTAGAACAGAATCTTATTTTCTGTCTCTATTCCTCTTGAAATTGCCTCTCTTCTCTTCTCTTCCTTTTCTTCTGGAAGCTTGAGCAGCAAGGACATGACTTTCTTCATTATGAGAATTTCGCCCATTTCCTCTTGCTGCCAACCTGGACTCTTCTTGAATACAATCAGCTCGAAGACGATCAAACTTGGGCAACTTAGATCTCCCACTAACGCTTTGAATAAAAGGCTCCCAAGATTGAGGAAGACCATTTAGTGCCAACATAACCAGATCTCTATCTTCGACTATGTCTCCAATGGTGCATAGTTGATCTCTCAACTCAACAATCTTCATGAAGAAGGAGATGACTGAATCTCCTTTAGCCATTTATATGTGATGGAGTTGTTGTCTCAAAGCAAGGGCTCTACTGGTATTGTTGATCTCAAACAATCCTTGTACAGCCTCAAACATATCTTTGGCTGTCTTCATCTTGGAGATAATCGGCACTAGATGATCCTTCACGAAGTCTATCATAATCTTTCTAGCCTTCGTGCCATTTTTCTTCCATTGAATTTTCTCAGCATCATTGGATGGCTCGAGCACATCATTTTCCACGAAATCTAGAAGATCATTTTCTTCTAAGGCAATAGGAACTCTAAATTTCCAAGAGGTGAAATTTGATGCTCCATCAAGCCTATCTTCGACCTTGACTTCGTTCACCATCTTCAATTCTTTGATAGACTTCCCTAGATAAAGAGATGACTTGACTGCTTAAACAAATTTGATCGGATCTTTGCTTAAACCCACTCTGATACCATGTTAGTTTCAGACCAGATATGTAAATAAGCAGAAATATAACACACTTAACAAAGAACACAAAGAATTACCCTGGGAAAACCCTTCTTCTTGAGGGAGAAAAACCCAGCAAAATATATCTCTTATATATTGAATGAATAAGAGCAGAAATCTGCTTACAAGTCAGGCCCTACACAAGGCCGAATTAATACAACGAATAATAGCACCTCTCCTTTGATGCAAAGATACAAATAAATATGTTTCTCCTTGAAGTCGATCTGCTGCTACAAAAATGATGATCTGCTGCAAAAGTGCGAACTTCTTCTTGATAGTACCAATTGGAATGAAGTGAATGTGATGATCAAATGAGGTATCTTCACCTCGTTTATATACAATGATGGTCGACCTCTTCTCTAGGTCGGCCTCTATAAAAATAGAAAATAAAAAATATTTATTTGTTCATCAAAAGACCGACCTGCCTTGAACATTATTTATTTAACTTTGAGAGAAAAAATATCTCCCACTGCTATAAACATTAGCAAATCTCCCCATGCAAGGGGACAAATAAAAAAAATTACAAACAATAAAGAAGTCTCTCAAAGACCTCAAGGTCGACTCTGGCTCATAGATCCTTCGAGGCTACTACTCTATTGTCTCTTTCATTGTCATTTGACCGTTTTCCCTCTTTTCTCTCACTTCTTACTTCTCTTCTTTGTTATTGCATGTAAGAATGATTTGTGTTTTGCTCCATTTTTGTTTTTATAGGGTAGATTTTTGTCTTTCATTTTGTATTTTCTTTCACTGATCTTGTAGATCATTGAGGTAACACAAACAAACATCAAACCACACATCAATGGGACATACTCTCCTCTCTGTTTCATGCTTACTTTGAGCTAATTGTTTATTGATACACACTTGATTGGGTTTGCCAGTCTTTGTTTTGCAGGTTACAGATAAGTGACAGGGACAAATGACAAGGTGGTATCTCTCAAACCACACATCCAAGGTAAGTTCTCTCATTGTTTTTCTATTTCTGTTTTCCAAACTATCATATTATGCATGGTTAACTGATTTGTTTTGTAGGTCCAGATGTGGGACAATAACAAAGGTCACAGAAAGGCAGCTAGTTTACATTGATGTACAATTAATGACAATGTAACAGACAAGCAGCTAGTTGTTTCATATTCTGCATCTCTATATCCATGATTTTAGTGCTCTATTGTTTGCAGAATTGACACTTTCTCAGTTAGAAAGGGGCTATATCAATTCTTTAGCATTTAGATTATTCATTTCAAACAAAACTCATTCTCAATTCTTTCGACCCTGGATGCTGATATACACACCCGACCTATCCAACTTTCTGAAGTTACAAGATTGGCATATCTTCATTACTACAAGCAGACAGTATTCATAAGACAGTACAGTTAACTTGTTGACTGTTAAGGAAATATTCTTGCTTCTCATCATCTGCATTTGATGGTTCATGAACGAGCATATAGTGAATTGTACAGTGATTTGTGTATCTCTTAAAGATGCGAGAGTATCAAGTGGGTAATTTTGGACAAAGTCCAGTAAAATGAACTGAAGCTCTAAATATATGATGTTAGATTGAAAAACCATAACCATATAAAATTGAAGGAATTAAATTACTATGCGGGTGATTTGGACTTACTTTTTCCCTCCAAAATGCAACATATGGAATAAGAATTGAGAAAGATGGTAACAATTGAGATGACAACCAAATATAGAATCGAATGGGGAATAAAAAGCTACACTGCAGATAGAAAATAAATTCCATTTTTCATAATAATGGCATTGCTTCCAGTTTAGCATTCAATTCATGAACCTGATTTCAAAAAAATGACAGTATCACAAGCAACTAATCTAGTTGTTTTGAAAGCCAGTACGTGTATTAATTGCTGCCACTGAAAACTAATCTTCATTGTTTCGGAGGTTTTGGAGCATGAAAAAAGAACATGACAAATTAAACATACAATCTTTCTAGATAATAATAGGATATAAATAGACCAAATGTTGTAGAAGCAAATGATATAGATTGCAGAATATGCTAAAAAAAAATAGGAAACAAGAACATCTGAAAATTTATACCTACCACGAGAACATTCTCATGTTTATAACAACACAGAATTTATTTGGCATTATATGGTTGGTGTGATTGAACTTAGGTTAGTGTTAAATTTGAAAAATAAGTCACGTGACCCTGTGTATATTAAACTCTCGAGCTCTGTAGGCCTTTTGTGCCTGGTGAATGCCTCAACGAGTACTTAATGATTAGTTGTCTCTATGTTTTTACTGAACAGTATGTGGACCTTGCTGCTTTAAATGTCAGATTGAAATTATTGCATGCAATATCAATATTCCAATGGCTTATTACTATTAATGGACACATTGCTGACTGCAAATAAGAGAAAAGTAATATTATGAGATAGATAAATTCACTTTACGGGACAGTTTATCAGTCTCTCTATAGTGATTTTTTAAATTCTTTTCATTAAAATGGCTTATAGATATGGCAAGAATTTTGTATGGTGGATGAGCACAGACAATGTTTTCAAAATGGAGAAAAATTGTATGTGAATGCAATTCTACATATAATCAATATACCTGCCATCCTAGTGACCATCACTACAGATAAAAAACAGAGCAGATTGACAGTCATTTTAGCATCAATGTTTAGCGTGGCCAAAAGTTAAAACTATCACAAATTAACCACTTTCAGCAAAACGAAAGTTGTTTCACAGTTGAAAATGTTCATTTTTAATATTCTTGGTTTGGAATTTTCAATTGTTGCACTTATTCTGAGGATTCAAGGCAAGTAGTTGTTTGTTATGTTTGATAATTCAAAACCAACAACAAAAAATGCATTTTTTAACATCATTTTTTTTTCTTCTTTTCTAAGATTAAGTGAAAAAAATTAATGGTGAAATTTACATACCTATGCAAATTCCCATTTAGTTTTGCACCCACCTTGAGTGATGTGTTAACTGTCATTACATGTCACCCAGTTGGCATAATCTTGTGCAGAGTTGGGCTCATTCTATTGACATAAATCTTGAAAGAAGTAGTTGGTATCAAAAGAATTTATCAAATTACACCCCCCACATGATACAACTACTAGTTTTTATATACAATAAATAAGGCTGGAGCTTGTGGAGCAAACTTAGAAGAAAATTTCTAAGTAGCCAGTTCGGGTTCGCGTTCGGGTTTGGGTTTGCTGGTTCGGTTCGCCGGTTCGGCAAAATTTTTTGGGGGGTGGGTTCGGTTCGTCTTGGGTTCGTTAGTACAAATTACAAAAACATGTAAAAAAATATATATGCAGCCTAGAAGCATGAATTAGGATTAGAATATCACATAACTGATAACATCATATAAACAACAAAACCACCATAAACTTGAATGTCATTGAAACATGCATGATAAATATAAAATATTCATTGTTCAAACTTCAAGTTCAATATTACAACACTTTTAAAGTTTTAATCATCATATGGATTCTCTACATCATCCATATCAATGTCAACATTGACATTAGATGAAGTAGGAAGACTAGATGAATCACAAGTAGTGCCAATGGCACCATCACTAGCACTACTATTGTGCCCATGCTCCTGTTGGATATCCGACTCCTCATATGCAATATGTTGGGAACTGCAAGCATCCAAGTCAATATCCTCTAGCACTATATCCCACAACTTCGTCTCCCCCCTTCCTTGTAGTTAGGTTGTTTGTGTGAAAGGAGACGCAAGTTGGAATGCACATATACTAAGTTCCCTCCGCTGGATAATTTATTTGTTTTATTGAGGGATGAGAATATGTGCTCCAATTCTCCTCGTGATGCTGGGATGAACTAGCAACCTATGAAGACAAAAAAGTAAACAATTAAAAAATTATAAATGAAATTATGAAACTTTGTAAAACTAAATATGAAAAATTTATTAAACTTACTTGTGATAAATTTTGATCGTAAGGGCCAAATTTTGGAAGTATTGTCCATGAAAGTACCACCAACTATGAGCATCCTTTAAGAACCTATCACGGGAGGCATCAACATTTAGATGATTTGAGCGCACAAAATCAGTGAACTCATTCGTGACTACACTTCGCAAATCTTGATCAGGGAAGAGTCTCACAAATGCTGCCTTGTACCCTTCAGCCACTTCTAAATCTCTATATGGAGGAAGCCTTCCTGGCTATGAAAGAAGCTGACTGCTGTAGTATTTTGGAGTCAATGCAAAGGCAAGAAGGTGTAATGGAGTTGTCATTTTATTCCATCTTTCTTCAACAATTGTTTGCACTTGTTTGAAGAAAGTCTCTTCAGGGTCTTGCTCTCTTGCATTTATGGTGCACTTGATCTTCTCAAGCATTGAGTCTATACCATCATATATCTGTCCAATGCATGGCTTGTCCATGTCAGTATAGCGAATCATACTCAAAATGGGCTCGGTGAAGCTAAGGAGATACTCCACACGATCCCACCATGAGTCATCTAATATCATGCTCCTAATTCTTGTTGCTCTTTCAGTGCTGCTTTGCCTCCATATAGACCAATTGGTGTTAATCACCATGCTAGAAAGTGCTTGCCTAACTTTCACAAGTCGTCTCAAGACGATTGTATTAGAGGCAAAGCGGGTTTCTGCAACCTATTGCAAATTAAAAAAAATAATTAAAATTTAAAAATAAACTTTAAAGAAGAATTTAAATTAGATTGCACAATCAAATTATGAAAATCAGAAAATGGCAAATGTAAATATTACTTCTCTTACCTTCAATAGCTCCAATTTTGAAAATGTTCTAAAGATCCCTTGAGACAAGTGGTGGTTGGTGACGAACATCTGAATGTCCTCAGCCTCAGTATACAATTGTTTGATCCATTCAATTTTATTCCCAATCTTTTGCAGCATAAGATTGAGTGAATGGACTGCACAAGGTGTCCAAAAGATATGTGAATATCTTTTCTCAACCAACAACCCTGCAACTCTACAATTCTTTGCGTTGTCCGTTACAACTTGAACAACGTTGCGGGCTCCCACTTGCTCAATGGCTGCAATAAGAATATTAGCAATAAATTGCCCATCTTTTACTTGCCCCTCACAATCCACAGCTTTCAAAAACATTGCCCCTTTAGGGGACACCGCTATGACATTGATCAAAGGCTGATTTTTTGAGTCCTTCCAACCATCTGAAACAATGGACACACCTGTCTCAACCCATAAATCTCTTATAGGCTTCAATGCATCTTCAACCAACTCAACCTCCTTTTCCAATAAAGTGCTACGCACCTTCTCATAACCCGGGCCCTTGTACCCTTTTGAAGCTTCATTAACCGCTCTCAACATCTCTTTCCAATATGGAGAACGAACAACATTAAAAGATAATCCATTGGCATATATGCATCTTGCTACACATTGGTCGTGGTATGCGTTCACTTCAAATGCAAAGTCCCTTCTGCCTGCGCACCTCGGAAAGACCCAAACCCCACAAAATGTATCCATCAGATGTACGTACTTATTTTTTTAACAAAGGGTGATTTCCTTTTTGGGCTTCCCGTTGATCTGCTGCTTCTTGCTCCATAATGTATTTTGCAATTGTCTCAGGTTGAATAGGGGCATCTTTCTTTCTAGGGCAAGGTGAGATGCCATTTCCAGTTATGCCACACAAATGTGCTTTCACCCTATGGTATGAACTAGAATATGTAACTTCACACCCACTGCATTTCCAAACATAACCACCACCACCTGGAATCTGTCTTATCATTTCAACATACTGCCATAGAGGAGAATTTGCACTTGTTTTGAACTTTGGGTTTGGTTTAGCTACGGAGCCGGAGGTAGAACCCATTGACATTGTGATTCCTATGGCAATTTGTTTTGCAAACAACACATTCAAAATTTGAATGAAGACAAAATATAATAATTTTAAATTTTTTTAAAACCTAGCTCTTTTGAATCTTGCACAATGCATACATTCATTATTCATAGAAGAATAGAAAAAAAAAAACAAAGTTTTTGTTTGTAAAACAAAAAAAAGAATGAAAAAACTCAAAAAAAAATGAGAAAAACTTACCTCTTTGCAAAAATATTCTTCAACAATCTTTGTGGCAGCCAATGAACACTTGCAAATCTGTAGGAATGGCAATGCAATCGTTTGTAGAAGCTTCAACAATCAATATTCAACTCCTTTTGTCAATCCAACAAGTTAAACTAAGAACTCAGCCTCTTGGAATGAAAATGCTTGTTTGCAAAACAAATGAATGAAAATGAGGTAGTTTAGGTGTTTAATTTGTTTTAGAGGTCACTTTTAGGGTTCCCTTGGGCGTGGGTCAAAGTCAAACTGAAAGAATTATTAAAAAAATACAAAAAAAAACACTTTTTGGTCGCCCAGACGCGCGGGTTCTCCTTGGGTTTGCCTTGGGTTCTCCCGGGTTTTGCTCGGGTTCGCCCGGGTTCTTCACCGGCAAACCAGGCCTCAAATACAAGGACCCTAATCGAACCCACAGAGGGACCAAACCAGGACCCGAACCTAGTGCGAACCCGGACCAGGATCGAGCCTAGAACCAGGTGAACCGGCTACATAGGAAAATTTAGATCATTCAATACCAATAGGTTATTATTGAAGGGATTTAAGTTTGGTCCCACATCTTATTTCATCTAAGAATGGGATCCAGCCAGATTGGAAATTTTCGTGCCCCAGTTTGTCTTTGATGCACACATACTTGGGTGCATAACAATGGAAACTGTTGTGGCTCAGCTATACTTTGCCACTGTCCTTCAAACAAGCTTAATAGTGAATAGAGGCCTGAACACTATGAGTGGTCTTTTCCACGTTTTCCATGATACTACTTTTGATGCATTTGAAATTTTATGAACTTACTTGTTAGATTCAAATTAAATGAAAACAATGATAAACATAATATGATATCTTAGATTTTAAGATATTTAGATATCAAATTCTGCATTCTATTAAAGTAGTATTTCTAAGATCCTTTAAGTATTGGATTAATAGGTATCAGTTATTATGTAATGTTTTTCTGTGAGGTCTTATTAGTTGGGTTCTAGATTGTTACTCTGAACAAGATAAATACATACTTAGGCCCCCATGAAAATAGTATGTGGATTTGGTATTTGACCACTCCACTTTTTGCACCTGCTTAAAAATATAATTAAGAGAAGGTAGATTAAATATTCATCAACGCTGCAAACATCAAACAGGGTTTGATAATTTTGATATGGTTTTCTAGGTGGGTTAGCAAGGCTCAAGTAACCCAAGCTTGGTAATTCACACTTAACTTGAACAATATAAGGTAATATTGATCTGACATATTCATACACAGTTGGCATTCCTTGCTGATTTATCTTGGACAGAAAACATCATCCACATAACAAAATTTATATGGAATTTAATAATGAGTTATACAGATTTTAATATTGCAGATGGGTTGGCAAGGTTCAATTTACTCCTGACCTCTAGGGATACAAAATTTCAACAATATAAAGCAAATGCAAAGGAAAACACTGTGAAAGAATTGGCCTTGTGAACTTCTACAAGAATAGTTTGATGTGTGATATAATCGTCATGAGAGAAAAACTTGGGATACAAAAATTATGTATATAAGAAAACCCTAATGAAAACAAATCCCCTTTTGCACTTAAATTAGCCTCTGACTTAACAGTGACCTAACAGTGCTACATTCACCTTTTATACCTGCAATTGTTTTTATCAGCTAATACTTCGAAATCGTACAGCATAAAAAGTAGCTTGCTAGATAATGTTACTAACTGTTACTATTAATTGACAAAAAATTCAAAACCCATTTCTTAAACAGATCTGCTACTGATAAAAGCCATATAGAAAGTAATAATAAAAGTCACCCTTGAGGCAGCTTAATACATTTTTATGAACAATTAGAGACAGAGTTAAGTGATTTTTATACTAAAGGCAAGACATACAATTTAACAATGTTTTATTTGATTTACTGTTTACATAAAAATTAAAAATATATATTAAAAGATTCAATAATCAGACCATCAATGATAATTTAGATTCAATAATCAGACAATCCATGATAATTTTACACTTCATCTATGAACAAAAGTGGTAAATATAAAGAAACTCTGAAAAACTGACCAGTGCAAGCAGTGAAAGTGGGAGAGTATAAAAGGGACTTACCAAATTAAGCAAAGAAGCATTTCCCCAACTGCACGTCCCATAATCGCATTTTTCCGGCGGCCACCAGTCTAAGGTGGCGCATATAAAATCACTATCCGTCTCAGCTATGGCAGCGTCTCCACTTATTGAAATGGTGGCAAGCACAGAAGCACTTGCGTTAAGACCATATGTATTTTGGCAGTGGAAGAATACGTTCCAAGAGGCTGCCAACAGCCAGATCCATAAACAATTGGAAGCCATGGATATTGTTGGGAAGCAAGGCAAGTAGTGTCAGTGAGTTTGACATGTACTGGTAAAGAAGGTGGAAGTTAGAGTAGGCATATAAAGAGCAACATAGGCTAATAGAGTACTGGGGGAGGTCGATTCTGACATTTATCTGCTGGTCTTACTTTATCATAGACATCAAAGAAAAGTGGGCGTGTACACATTGAATCCCAATAAATGTATGTCTACGGTACCAATGCTGACTTGCTTTTCTAGCCATCTAAGACTGTTTTATCATCTCGCCTTCTGTGTCGAGCAGGTTAATCCTTTTCATTTGTCACGGCAGGCAACTCTCGCTGATAATGAAAGATTTTATTGACATTCACGAGAGCAGGTGGTCTATGGGACCCAAAAATTGAATTGTGCATAACTACTACTTGTATGAAAGGAGGTGTAATGATTACTCCTATAAAAAAATTATATAAGTAATATTTAAAATATAATATAATAAAAAAATTGTGTATAAAAATCAGATCTATAGATTTATTTTTATTTTGTAGATTATATAAATGATAGTTGATTCACTTCCATATTTTATTCATATGAAACTTTATAAT
The DNA here is from genome assembly GCA_007258455.2 of Sequoia sempervirens. NCBI lineage: Eukaryota > Viridiplantae > Streptophyta > Pinopsida > Cupressales > Cupressaceae > Sequoia > Sequoia sempervirens. The sequence continues at coordinate 45,447 of VDFB02365435.1, forward strand.
AAGAATGTAAAATATGTATAATATATGATATTTTTGTAAGATTTATTTTTGAAGTTCACTCAAGAAGGTTAAAACATGTAAGATATTTGTTTCCACGCTTAGGAAGATGGAGTTAAATGTATAGAAAGTATAATATGTCACACTGTTAGCTTTGTTAGTGATTTATCATATTGCACCCATGCATATGGCACACAATTGTAAGTGCATACTCTTTAATATATCTTTGAGTTTATTTGTTTTTTTGAACTTATGTCTTCTTTATTTTTTGTTTGGGATAATTAATTTTACATTGATCTATACTAAGAGATTGGATGGATTCCAAACAAGATAAAGGAACTTGAGAAATATGCAATGGAGCTTTTGGGCTTGTCCTATGATGCTATATATGGTGGTGTTGGCAATGCTTCTAATTTCAATGATGGAGATTCTTTTCTTCCTATCCCAATGGCTCCTATTAGAATTTACATAGATGATTAAATCAAGAAATCTATTGATTTTAGATTGAATACTACGAGGATGAATGTTGAAAATATAGTTGATAATCTTGATAAGAAAAAATAAAGGCCTAGCTTTGCTAAATAGCTGATTGGGTTTTTTTTTGCTTGCTAAATACTATCTATAATATTGAATAATTATCCACTTTATTTTTTGTGTGGTATTGGTGGATTTCCTTTTTCATAGTTACAAGACCTTTGATATTCCACCTTATTTGAAATGGATTCAGCATTTTGATAAGAGTGATGGGGTAAGTGCACAAAGTTGAGTCCACGAAACGTGGAAGTTTTTGCCTTAGCCAAAAAAACAAAATTGGAATTGCAAAAATGATATCCCATTTTTAAAAACGGATCTCATTTAGCCGGATCCCGAGCCTAAAATGTCAAACGATCCCTAACTAATCTGACACGGAATTAGATCCTGATTAGATCCCATTTTTAGCGAATCGTATCCCATTCTTTGTAATGGTGCATTTAAAATATTTTTAAAACGCACAAAACTTTTATTATTTCATCATGACGGATCCCCGGATTCGTCAAAATGACTTCAAACCTATCCTCCGTAATCACCCCTAATTTTTAGCACTTTCTATCTTTTATTGAATTGTTAATAAAAAAAAGAATAGGATTTTAGCATTTTTAAATTTTTCGGACAAGCCAAGCATTTTATTTCCTATAACAGTAGAAATGAGGAATTGTAGAAATAGATAAAAAAATGCAATGAAACCTGAAGATATTGAATAGAAAGGAAAAAAATTAACCTTGAATTGTATTTTAGAAATAAAATTTAGCTTTTGAAGTCTAAATTGTTCAATCAAACCAAAAAAAATGCATTTGAAAACCTTAGAAATTGAAATGAAATAAAAAAATTGCATTTGGAAACCCTAATCAAGCTTTTTGAAACCCTGAATTCAAATCAAACAAAAAAAATTGGATTTGAAAACACTAGTTTGAAATGAAACAAAAAAATTGCATTAAAAACCCTAATTGCTTAGATTGAAACCCTAAATTGAATTGGAACAAAAAAATTGCTAAAACCCTAAATTGAAATCAAACAAATCATTTTGATTTTGAAAACCCTAATTTCGAGCTCAAGAAAATTCATTTGCATTGCTTAAATGTTTTAAATTTCATTTGCATTGTATGGAGAAAACAATATGTTAAACTTTAGTTTCAATGTTAAATTATAGTTAGATTAGAAAACAATATGTTAAAGAATAGTTACAATTCATAATTTTTATCAATGTTTGTTTGTAAATTTAGTTAGCAAGTTTTTAAATCCAAGTGTACAATTCATTTCCAATTGTCACTTAATTAGATAATATTCAACATGCATTTCTATTTTATGTTTTGATCTCTCTTAGTCATGTCTTGTTTCCATTTCTTGTTTGCATGTGTTGTCCGTTGTCTTTTGACAATCTTAACCCTCATTCTAGTCAATTACTTGTTAATTAGGATTCTAGTTTAGTCTAAAATCTCAATTTGCACTAGTTACCTAGACACTAAAAGAATCAAAATGTTTTTCTTTTCTTTCTTTTAGGTTCTTTCCAAACAATCAAAAATAAAATACTTGATTCAACATTAAATAATTTTATATTATACATTTTATATCACAAAATTCATTTATGTGGGAAATATTAATGAAAAAAATGTTAATAAGATAATCTTATATTCAATTAAAAAAATATCTAGTTAAAATATACATCAAACTCAATCTTAATAATACATAATTATGTGTTTCTATTAGGAGAATAGTCAATCTATTCATAAAATCAAAAATATTCATAAACTAGGCACTAACTTGCAAGTCCATTATTCCAAGGGTCACCCAAACTTCACCCTAAGTTCCCTAAACCCTAAACCCTGAACTCTAAAATCTAAACCCTTAACGCTAAAGCAATCATTTTGTCCTAGGACCTTAAAATGTAATTTGGTTGCCTTAGGCAACTCCACCAAATTTTATTCCCTTAAGCCATGTCATTTTGTCGTAGGACCTTACTACATAGATCCCCTTAAGCCATCCTATTACCCTAAACCCTAAACTCTAAACTCTAAACCCTAAACCCTAAAGCCATCATTTTTTCCTAGGCCCTTAATGAAATCTGGTTTCCTTGGGCAACATCACCAAATTTTATTCACTTGAGCCATGTCATTTTGTCCAGGACCTCACTAGACATAGATCCCCTTAAGCCATCCTATCACCTAAATCGTAAATCGATGTCTTAAGGGGTCCTAATATGACATTTTTTAAGGGGGTCAAAGAAGTTCTTAAAATTTGGTGAAGTTTCCCAAGGCAACCAAATTTAACAATAATAAGATCGTGCAAGATTATAATATGAATGAGATCTCATGATCTAGGTTGGTCAGTTGAAACAAGAGTTATCTCAATCAACTATTCCACAAGAAAATGTTCTTCACTAACTTTCAAGTCCATTATATTCCAAGGGACACCAAAACTTCACCCTACGTTCCCTAAACCCTAAACCTTGAACTCTAAAATATAAACCTGAATCTGAAGCATTCATTTTGCCCTAGGACCTTAAAATGAAATTTGGTTTACTTAGGCAACTCCACATTCATTCCCATGTAATTTTGTCATAGGATCTTACTACATATATCCCCTTAAGACCTTAAACCCTAAACTTCAAAATTTGTGTTTTCTTGGGCTCTTAATGAAATTTGGTTGCCTTAGGCAACTTCCACCAAATATTCCCTTATGCCAAGTAATTTTTTCCTAAGATCTTCACTACAGTAGATCCCCTTAAGTCATCCTATCACCCTAAATCGTAAATCGATGTCTTAAGGGTCCTAATATGAAATTTCTTAAGGGGATCAAAGAAGTTCTCAAAATTTGGTGAAGTTGCCCAAGAACCAAATTAACAATAATAAGATCATTACAAGATTATAATATGAATGAGATAAATCATGATCTAGGTTGATTGATTTATGGTTTAGGGTGATGGGATGGCTTAAGGGGATCTATGTCTAGTAAGGTCCTAGGACAAACTGACATGACTCAAGTGAATAAAATTTGGTGAAGTTGCCTAGGACCTTAATGAAATTTGGTTGCCTTAGGCATCTTCACCAAATTTTATTCACTTAAGCCATGTCATTTTGTACTAGGACCTTACTACATAGATCCCCTTAAGCCATACTTTAGGATGTCTTAAGGTGTCCTAATATGAAATATCTTAAGGGGATCAAATAAGTTCTCAAAATTTGGTGAAGTTGCCCAAGGCAACCAAATTTAACAATAATAAGATCATTCAAGACTATGATATGAATGAGATTTCATGATCTAGGTTGATCAATTTACGATTTAGGGTGATAGGATGGCTTAAGGGGATTTATGTCTAGTAAGTTCCTAGGAAAAAATGACATGGCTCAAGTGAATAAAATTTGGTGAAGTTGCCTCAGACCTTAATGAAATTTGGTTGCCTTGGGCATCTTCACCAAATTTTATTCACTTAAAAGCCATGTCATTTTGTACTAGGACCTTACTACATAGATCCCTTTAAGCCATCCTATTACCCTAAAACCTAAATCCTAAACTTTAAACCGTAAACCCTATAGCATTCATAAATTGTCCTATAATAATAGTTAATTGTATTTTCATTCAAGTAACATGCCTTGACATAAATGAGGCTTACATATTTTTATCATTTGTATTCAATTAGTCCATTTATATTGAATGGTTTAAGGGTATTTCCTAAACATGTATCTTACATTTTGAAATTACAAATCTAATGCAAGTTCACTCATATCTTAGAGATCACATGGATTGGTTCAATAATATTCGCAATCCACCTCCACGCCATCCATCTCCACCACCTTCACCTCCACCTCCACCCACTCCACCTCATAACCCCCCACCTCCACCACCTGAAATCAATGGTACTCCTTTGCAATCACGAATCAATGCCAATGTTAGAACCATCCAAGATCAAATCAACATTATTCAAAATGAAGAATGTGTCACACCACCTGTGAAGATGTTTGCATCTAGGATGCAAACCATTGTTGATATTGTCAGGGCTATCAATGGATCTTAGATGAGCATCGACAATGGCTAGAGGAGAGGAGAACTTCTGATTCTAAAAAGGAAAACACAAAGAAATGAAGAGATGCAATAGAGAGCCACAATAGTTTCTAAATTAAGACAATGATCTTAAATAGTTATGAATTTATGAATTTGGTTTGATGGATATTTTGTGTGATGAATTTATAAATTTGGTTGGATGGATATTTTTAGTGATGTGAATTTATGATTTTGGTTCGAGATGGATATTTTTAGTGACATGAGTTTATGAATTTGGTGGAATTTATGAACTTATAATAATGAATTTATAATAGTATATATTTTATGACTATCTACTAGATCACGATTTCTCCTGTTGGAAAATTGTAATATATATGTGTGTGTGTGTGTGTGTGTTAGACATAAAATGAGCTTTTTGTGAATGTTTCAAGTTTATTTTTTAGTATGTACACATGTATTAAAATTGCATATAGTTCTTAAATTTTTGAAATTTGTATGTATGTACATAGTTTAGTTTAATGATGTATGCATGCAAATTATGCATCGTATTTTTATTTTAAATGTATGTACATGTTAAATTTTGAATTTTTTATGCACATGCTCAAGTTAAATTTTGAATTGTGTATGTATATGTATGCACATCCTATTTAAACAAATTTGCATGTGCGTTTCAAATTTAACTATGTCTTGTAATTTTTTAAGTTTGAATGTTAATTTTGTATAATTTAATGTAGGTGCACACTTATATCTCATATCATGGATGATTTTAACATTGATGATATCATCAATCCACCACCTCAGCCACCTCCACCTCCCCCTCCACCCACTCAACCTAATATCCCACCTCCAACACCTATTGCATCTGATGAGGCTCGTCTACAAGCATGCATAAATGATCAGGTTGCATCCATACAAAATCAAATCAATGCTATGTAGAGTCAAGCATTGATTCCACCACATGTGAGACGTTTTGTATCTACGATGCAGAACGTTGTGGATGCCATTAAGACCATTGATTCTGATCTAGATAGGCATTGATGAGACAAAGAGAAGATGAGACAATTTTATGTTGACGGTCTCTCTTATAAACAAATTTTAGACCTTAAAATAACAAAATCCCACCTAGGCCCCTACTTTCTCGTCCTTGTTACTCGATAGCCCATTCCTCCCAATAAATCTAGAATATCCATGAGGTGGTGCATACATCCACAGATGAGTGCACATTTTTGGGATCATTGGTATATAGTTTTTGATAGTCCACCACATGCTAATTGGGAGTGCCCATTGTATTTTTGAGGAAACTATATGTAGAGTTTGTTATGGGGATAAAGCCCAATTATTTTGATTTTAAATCATTTCAAGGTGTTGGTGGCGGCATGCCACAACAAAGGTTAGGGGAAAGGGTTGATCCCCAATGCCCCATGCATGCGCAACCCCTTGTTGCTACTCTTGGTGTTCCCATTCTCGCACCTGTGCATCATCGAGCTATGGTCTCAACATTAGGATCCCTTAGTACACTCGTAGGAGACCTTGATCAACATGATTTTGCGATAGCGGGTAGGGAGCATAGAGATGATGATTATGGAGGAGTGTTTTATGGAGTTGGTCTGAGTACCACTCCAGGAGTGTCGAGGCCCGTCCCACATGTATGTACTAGTTGTCATCAATTATGTTATGGACCTGATCAAGCCACTCCTAGTTTGGGTGGAAGTGGAGATTTTGGTGGTACATTTGGTCGCATCAGTTCATTTGTAGAATTTCTTACAACAGACCATCACCCTGAGGACACTGCAACACAGGTATAAATATGCATCTACACATTCATTTTATAATAATTTTGATGAATGTATATATCAAAGAAAAGTTTGCAATACATTTTAACAATCAAATTGTTTGGGGTACAGATGACACTAACGATGGGGCAATCATCCGCTCCACAAGTACATACATCGACACCAATCCTACTCAGCAACCCTTATGGGGTATTTTGATTTCAATTTTTTAAATTATATATGAAATGATTTTTAACTTGAGTTTAAAATTTATAATTGAATCACATATATGTTTAAAATATTTATGTTGGTTTAGGCGAGTCAATTGGCTTCCATGTTGATTCGACCTGAGGGGTTATCGAGCACTCCTCCACTATCGGGCGTCGTAGATCAGGGGCAAGTACATTTATATTGTAAATTGTTTAACTTCATTAGTATAGTTACAATTATGAATTTTGAATTCACTATATATGAAATGCGCATGTACACTTGTAAATATTATAAGCGTTAAATGTCTACATGTATGTCTAGGTTGATACCACAATGAGAATGGGCATCGAGCAAACATTAGATGTTGTGGCTACTCGTGAGGCCTCTTATTTTTAGGTTGTTTAAAAAAAATTATACATAAAATGTGCAAACTTGAATATATATATATATATATATATATATATATATATATAAACCTAATTCAAGTATACACATGCTTTAAATTTGATCTTGTAGGACTTTGTTAGTGCAACTTTCAATCCTAACCCTAACCCAGACATAGTTACACCTCCAGAAAGACATGTAGAGCAGGCTCCAGATATCATGGTAATTTAAACTTTTTATTATATTTAAAGTCAATTATAAATTATATATTTTGAATATAACTTTAATTTTAAATTTCAAATTGAATATATATATAATATGAGCTAATACATGTTTTAAATTCTTTTTCTTTTATAGCATGAGACATATTTTGTAGTTGAGCATGTACAAACATGTCTTGGAGAAGAGGGTGCACAACCTCAAAATACAGTACAATTAAAATATGATAAATTATAAATTAAATTGAATTAAATCATTTTTAATTGTAGACTTACATCTGATTCCAACTCTCTTTGTCTTGTTTATGTAGATTGATTCAGAGAATTTAGAGGTTGCTTCAGGTGCACCAGAGCATCCAGACCCAGATATGATGGTAATTTAATTTTATGATGAATTATAAATTAAATTTTCATTAAATCATTTTTCAGTGTCTTACATCTGATTTCATCTCTCTTGTATAGAGTGTTTCAAGTCATCTACATAGTCTGCATGGTGTGAAGAGGTCTCTTGATTATAGAGACAATACATGACCTAGAAACATGATTTTATGGGTTATATTTGTTTATTTCATGGACTACATTTTTGGTTTCTCATGTACTATGTTGGAATTTATATTTCATGGCTCAAGTACTTAGTTGGAATTTAGTTAATGGATTGTACTCTGATGGACTTTATTTCATGCACTTAATATATTGGTTTCATGCACTTAATATGTTGTAAATTATGGACTTTATTATTGTTTAAAATTTTAATTTACACATGCACATTTATGCAATTTATGTTCATAGTCAAGACATTAATATAGGACATTAATGTGAAATTAAATATAAATATGAAATTAAAGTTGAAATTAATAGGACATTTTAATATTTATACTTTACAAATTTAGTGATCTCATACATGATATACATGATATGTACATTCAATAATTAGCGATAATTAGTCAATGAACTTATTCAATTCACATCAATAAAAAATTAGTCAATAAATCATAATTTACAAACAAAAGAAATCCATTTATATACCAAAAAGGATAAAATTTTAAGAAATAAACAATACCATACAAGATTAGAGAACAAAAGCATTAATAAATTCTATAAATAATAGCATCCAACACTAATTTATAAGTTTTCAAAATAAATAATGGAATCCAATACTAATTTATAACCTATCAAAACAAATAATGACATCCAATACTAATTTATAAGTTGTCAAAAAAAATAATGGCATCGAATACTCATTTATAAGTTGTCAAAACAAATAATAGCATCCAACACTAATTATAGGTTGTCTTAAGGGGATGTCTTAAGGGGTTCTAATGCGACGTCTTAAGGGGGTCAAAGAAGAGTATAATTGAGTATAGATATTAAGTGATATTAACAAGTATTATAAGTTTTAGGGTGAGTCATCATAACAAATGATATAATTAAGTACAATATTTAGGATATGTGCTAATACGACATGTCTTAAGGGGATGTCTTAAGGGGTTCTATTACAATGTCTTAAGGGGATCAAAGAAGAGTATAATTGAGTATAAATATTAAGTAATACAAACAAGAATTATAATTTTTAGGGTGAGTCATCATAACAAATGATACAATCAAGTATAATATTTAGGATATGTGCTAATACGACACATCTTAAGGGGATGTCTTAAGGGGTCCTAATACAACATCTTAAGGGGATGTCTTAAGGGGTCATAATACAACGTCTTAAGGGGATGTCTTAAGGGATCATAATACAATGTCTTAAGGGGGTGTCTTAAGGGGTCATAATACGTCTTAAGGATATAATTGATTTAACAATAATTTATGCATGATATTTAGTGATTATATGATCAAATATAAAGTTTCAAAGTAGGAAAACATGCACATTTAACAAACAAAATATATAGAATGTCGATTTTGATACATAGAAGTACGTAGAGTACATAATTGTGTGTGTACATGTATTTGTAATTTGTACAAAATGTTTAATTTTGTAAGTATGTATGTACATATATGTCATCTCAAAACAATGTTTATAAAATTTGGATATGCCATCTCAAGAACATCTCAAACTTGTGCCCAGAATGTAGTAGGTCTTCACACCACCTGATATCAAAAAGGTACAAGCAATATCAATGAAATCATCAAAACATACATATTTTAATTTATATAAAACTATCTATATGTACACAACTCAAGTACTTGCATTTAAAAGTATTCCACACATGTGTGTAGGTTGAATCCAAGCATCCTCTCCTTTTTGTTTCAAAGTATGAGATCAATGCAATGATGACTTAAGGATACAAAAAAGGATAATAAATCAATTTTAACTATTAATGTACAAGCAATATCAATATGTAATTGAAACATGTATTTAAATATAATTTAACTAATAATTACCTATTTTTACCTAGTATTCTATGTTGTCTAGGTTGAATTTGCATGGACTAGATCATTTTCGTGATTATGGCTTAAGGATCTATAAAAGGACAATTAAATCAATTTCAACTAATAGCACACTTGACCAACATCGAAACATGTATTTAATCTATTTAAAATGACAATATAAAACTAAAACTATATTTACCTGTATTTACTTATTCCATTGTACCATTTGCATCCTCTCTTTTTTGCAATGCATCTATGATTGTCTCATGCTCTTCCATAGAAATTGTCCATAACACTTTATTTTTAGGTCTTCCACGATACCAATCTAGTTTTATATTTGTTGCCACCACCAAATGTGAATAATGTATAATCTTTTTATGTGTTTCATAATCTTCGAATGTAGGTAGACCATTCTTCCTTGTTAGGTTTATTCGTAGCCAAGTGCCAACAACCACCACCGATCCTATTAGAAAACATGAAAACCATCATCAAATAGGTTCTCAAAAATTTCTTAAGGGGATCAAAGACTTGTTCTAAAAAATTGCTTAAGGGGATCAAAAACTTGTTATCAAAATTTGCTTAAGGGTATGTCTTAAGGGGATCACCATACCTGTTGGATAATAATAGCCATCATCATCTTCTTGAGGTGATATTAACTTATGTTTGGTCTCCACAAAACGAGCCAACCAATATTTTATTTGCTCTTCATTCCCCCCAGGTGCAACAACAACATACACATGTCCCGCAAACAAAATTTGATTTAATAACTTGCACATATCCATATAAATAATTTAGTATTACAAAATAACTTAATAAAGTGAAATAAATTGAATTAAATAACCTTCTTGTACAAGGTCTGAAACACGTTCATAGTCTTCATATGCAAACGCTTGATCATTTTCTTCAATAGTTCTTTCATATTGATCATGTGCTTGTGTAGGTGTCAACGATCTTTGCTCCCACTGTTCAACCCATTATGTATTTTCACATGCTTCCCAATCTCCTAAGATACAAAACTAGAAAAAAATGCAAGCTTCCTTCTCCAGATAGTCCATGTGCTTGCTTTTGAACTCCTAAATGAATTCCATTTAGTGGATCCACTGATTGTCTCACAATCAACTCTAGGTACAATGTTCTCTTCTTCAACCAACCAAAATAATCGATGAACTATAGAGTACTCACTCGAACTAGGTGCAGATAATCTTGTATTACACCAATCCACAATCCCACGTGCATCTTTAAATTTTACTACATCCTCTAATTTTAATTATTCTCTAGCAATAATTCTTTTGACACACGCACCAACTCCATCATGTTCTCCTTTACCATGCCCAGCTTCAAAAAAACTCCATCTATGGTGGACATTAGGTTCCTTGTGAACTCTACTTAACCAATAGAACATTCAAGCATAATTGAACTGCCTCGTACAATTATCTAACCATATGAGGTGTTCCTTCATCTAGATTCCTCTTTCTCTTAAATTTCTATAAAATATACTAAAATAGTATTGAAAAAACTCTAACGAGTGTAACCAGTTGTCACTCAAATAAAAATGATACTCCCTCAAAAAATTTCTATCATCCTCAGTGTTATCATCTGCATGTCTATAAACAATATGGACAAACATAGCTACTTGCACTGAATTATAATATTGTGATTGGATTTCCTCTTGTGAAGCTAGAGTATATTTTTCTACAAAATCAACCACTGAAAGTATAGTACCAATTGGAAATGTGTTTCTACATGCGCAAAATTGGCCATCAAGCCATCAAGAATGTTGAGAGTGTATGCCATATTTTGGTACAATCTTATTCTTAAATTCACTCATGAATGCATGCACACTAAATTTTTTTGTAACTAAATCACAACGCTTTCCTATTTTTCCATCTTTTAAAGAATAGTGAACATTCTTAAATCTTTTAACATCTACTAATTGCTGTCCAAAATCATTATCAACACTTTCATGCATATAAATTCTTAAGAATGAAAGATTTATACAATTAATGCATTGTCTAGAAATACAAGAACTTAAATAAAACAATTTACCATTAGATCTTTCACAAAATAAACCTAAAATAAACTTCCTTATTGCTTTCAGTGGCATATTAATACCACACTCCTGTATAATCATGTTAGTGTGCAAGGTACAACGTATATATCAAAAAAATCATAAAAATAACAAAATTGAACATGTGTTTTACAACAACAAGATATTTGTTGCTTATTAATTTTTACATACCAAGGTTTACATTTTTCAAAAGACCTTTGACTTATTTTAATATTACCAAGTAACACTAAATCACCAAAGAAATTTCTATGAAATTCAGTTTGTGTTGTATCTAATAGGTGTTTTGGGTGAGGATCACGAACTTTGGACCCCACCCTTAATTTTAAAACATCTCTAGCATTAGATGAAACCCTAGTATTATCATGCCAATATTTTTTGATCAAAGATTTAATTTCAACATTCAATTTCATATCAGACCTTGGGAGTCAACCACTGAAACTCCAACACTGGTTGATAGGATCATTTTCTATACTTTCTCTTCTTTTTGCCACTCTTAGCAATGTTTTAGGATGTATTTTTAAAACTTCACTAATATTGCTTACCATTATTTTATTCAAAGTTTCTTTATTAACTATAGCAGTTTTTATAGCTCTTCTTGTTTTATTTTTATCTTTAGATCAACTATTTTTCCCAATAGATTGAATGGCACTAGCAATAGTAGACATAACATGTTTTAATGATTGATCTTTTTTTTTGGTTTAACATAAAAGCATAACCTTTTCGTTACATTCCTCATTTTTTGCATTCTCATCAATTGCATCATTAGTTGACATTGAAATACAAATCTTTTATGATAAAAGAATTTGTTGTATATTCCATTCACATGTGTTCTTATTTTCCTCCAAGAAATTTGACCAGGAAGATTATCAAAAACACCACTTTCAATTTTTAAAAAAGTATTTTCATTAAATTCAACATCACATTCTAGATTTTCATCTTCATCTTCATTTTCATTTTCATTTTCAACTTCAAAACGATTTACATTTTCATCTTCATTTTCATCAACAAAATAGTTTTCATTTTCATTTTCATCAACAAAACAGTTTTTGTTTTCATTTTAACAAAAAGGATCATTCTCATTTTTATTTGCAACAAAAGATTTTTCTTTTTCATTTTCAACAAATTCTATAAAAGTTTCATCTCTCCAAATATTATCAATGTCAACATCATTAAGTCCAACATCTTGTAAAACTTCTACATACAAATTTACCATTTCACTAACATTTGGATTTGAAGACGTACTTGTATTTGTGCATATTGAAACATTCTCCATAGCATTGAAAGAGGGATTTGAAGACATAGTAGGACTTGCTTGTATAATCATATTCTTTTGCAAATTGACTTCTTGCAAATTAGCTTCATCTACAACCATGGTCTCCTCAATGTTTTCATCTTCAATAGTTGTGGAATTGGATGCTCCACCATCATTCATTGATTTTAAAATTCTCATTCTTCTTTCTCTTTGTTTTTGTTTCTCCTTCTCTCTATTTGCTTCAACTTCTTGAGGAGTCAATGTCTTCCTCCTCTTATTACGAGTTTTTGAACCTATGATTATAAAATTCTCAAGCACAAATGAATGTAAATAGTGAAATTCTTCAAAAAATTCAATCCAAATTGGAAGTTGAAGACCTATAAGGACAAAATTATTCCTCTCGTGTTCCTCAAAACAAATAGAAAAATAGCACAATTCCACTTTAAAAACTGTTTTCTTCATGCCTCCTTTGAAAAATTCAATCCATATTGCAAGTTGAAGACCTTTTTTTCCTCCAAACAAGTACAAAAATAACACAATTCCACTTCAAAAATGGTTTACATGATGCCTCCTTTGAAAAAATCAATCAAAAATGCAAGCTCACCACCTGTAAAGACAATATTTGATGAAAAATAGCCCAATATGTCACACTTGGCCGTACATGTGAAGTGCAGACTTCATAGTAAATTTTGGCAGTAAATTTAAATAAAACGGTTAAAAACAAATGAGATCCTGTTTTATAATTGGGATCTCATTCCCCAATATTAAATGTGGGGATTGTTGAAAAAGGAACGGGATCCCGTTTATAAAGCGGGATCTCGTTTTCCTGTCAATAGTCACCACATTTAATATGAAGAAATGAGATCCCGATTTACAAAATGGGATCCTGTTTCTAAAAAAATGAAATTGGATTTGCTTTGTGGTTAGGTTTTTGGCTTGTATTTTGGTTCAGAAAAAGCATTGGGAATCTAAACCTAGGCCTTTAGCCTGGTTTGACCTGCAAGTTGAAGGTCCTAATAATGTCAGAGAAAAATACCGAGTTTGGACATATGGCTGACGAATTTTTTTGTAGAATCTTTTGACGAAATTAAAACCCATTTTAAATGAGACAATGTAGATTCCAAATATATAATTTTTTTACAATTGGATTATTTTTTCTATTTTTCAATTAATTTATGATGAAACTGGTCCATAAACTTTAAATATCAGGGGTTTTTACTATTTTAATAACTTTTGATCAACATAACATTTTGACGAATGGATTGCATGAGAATGTACTCCAGACAATTTTTTTCAATTTAAAAAAAAACTAAAAAAATGATAAGTTTAGGTCATCTTATGCGTGTTGTACACGACGATTTTTCAAAATGACAAATATGGCTGATAAAAATTTAACAAAAAATATCAAAAATGTGCTTCAGTGAGTCACAAATCTTTTCCCAAAAGGATTTAGAAAAATATGATAATTTAGGTCAAAATATGGATCATACACGTGCATGGTATGGTAAAAAAAAGTGACTTTTAAACAATGGTTTTTAGAAACGCCTATTGAAACTCAATTTGTACTATTTGGGTATTGAAATAAATTACATATTTGGAAACTAGACTCTGAGTACTACATTTTATGATTAGTGACTTTTTTGAAGATTCCATCTCTAAGTGCTTCAAATTTTAAGGTCAAATGTGTCAAATTATAAAAATCGGGGAAAACACTTCCACTTTTTGGCTAGAAAGTGGACTCAACTTCTTGCCAACACTCGATGATAAAAGATACTTCCTTTCTATATTGAGATGCACTTGTTTCAAGCAATATTCTCTTAGAAGTTGGTCTTGTGGATGTGTCAATTTCATTTGAATATATAAGTGGATCACATGAAATTGTAGCATCTTGTTCTACATGTTCCTCTTGTTCTACAAAGAGGAATAGACTCACCAATGAGCTCATGATATGTGCATGCAAGCTCTAGTTGTGAAATTACAATCCACCTATGTAATTGTAGTAAGATAAATTATCAGTAATATACTATAGAAGTTGGAAAGATAATATACATTTTAGAAATAATGTTTTACTTTTTTACTCACCTTGACCTACAAATAATGGAAAACTATATTTTGTGAGTTGTATTATAGACCCCTCTTGAATTTTCTTAGAATTTATGTAGTGATCGTATTTTTTTGGCAACAATGCTCTTTATGCATGCACTCCATCAAAGATATTTTATATTGATTTTTTGTCTTGAACCCACGACCAAAGTTGAAAGTGTTTGATTGGGAAAAGCGATCTAGGTCCTAAATCACACTTCTCCTAATATGTGACATTAAGGATTATAAATGATCTCAAATCCACTTGACTACAAACCTTAGTGGAAGAGTCAAAATGGTGGATCGAGGTTCTAATCCTTGTTATATTGGGTTTGTGGTGATTGTTTGATGTAGATTGATTGTTAATTGACTAAAATTTAAGGTGCAATGTTGTTCCTAGGTTAACTATGCAAATGTAGTAAACTATTATGATTTATGAGAAATGTGTAACAAAAAGATAGAAACAAACTTCGAAAACATAGAGAGTAGACATAAAGGAACTTGGCACATAAATTTGGTGTTGGACTAGTTAGTCAAGGGTGTGATGTGCCCTATAATGGACTCCTATTTTTCCAAATTTGAAATCACAAGCCTGAATTCTCTGGTCCATAGGTCCTATTCTCTTGGAGTCATTATTGAAACTTCGTTTATTGATTTAAAAATCCAATCTTCGTGTCTTGACAACTTGTAGGGATCGAATGCATGAATGAGAAATTAGTCTTCAATCTTCCTCCACTTTGCTTCAAATCTGAAAACTTGCACACATGAGAGAGGAGGAAGGGTTGTGATGTATAGGGGCTTACCTAAGTCAAACCTCATTTTTGTATTTCTACCTCGACAACAACTATGATGATGTATAAAGAGAGCTTACCCTCAGTTGGGTAGAGGCTAAATGGTAAACAAGCAATGAATTGACTAATATTGTAGTTCTCACCACTTAGATCTACATTCCTTGATGGACTAAAGTCATGTACTGATCACCTTCAAGGAGAATTTGATTACTTGATTTAAGTCTTGCAAGTGTTAGTACTCACAAAACAAATGATCATAAAACATGAACAAACTTACAAAAAACATGACATGAATGATTGACATGATGCTCAATACTAGAATAAATGTTGCAACAAGGCTGATAATTCTGCTACTGACTGCTCTTGATTGCTCAATGATAATATCAAATTTCTTCCTTAACCATGTTAGGATTAGAATGGTGAAAATACTTTGTATTTATATGTAATTCATCTAATCTCCTAAAATTCAAATACTGATAGCCAAAAAATGACTTTGGAAATACAAATAATAAAATACTGACACCGACATATCCAAAATGGAGCCAGAAGGGGGTGGTCTAGGGTCTGGGATGCCCTAGACCAAACCCATCCTTTTTGGGGCCTAAAGTTTCAGGGGAAAATATTAAATGCTCATTTTTATTTCCCATTGTTTAATTTTTTGAAGATGTTTATAAAACAAATAATTAAATGCATAATTAGGTCCAACACATTGGAGGAGCTAAAACTAGTGTGAAATTTTCAAGGGGTGACAACTTTCGATGCTACATTTATCCCCCATTTTATTGAGAGTATGAACTTATTCTCAAACTCACACTAAAGTATAGAAAATCCAAGAAGGGTTCAATTATCCAAATATTGAAGAGATAGGATGACATAGAATCTAGGGGATACACTAGCCCCTAACTCCAAGATCCTATAAAAAACAATATACTTGAAAAAGAAACACACACGTATAAAGTAAAATACAACATGAAAAACACAAAGCACACATGATGAAAACACACAACATAACATAATACAAAACATAGACATGAAATAAAGTTAAAAATGATGTGAACACAATGCAAACACAATAAAAATGCAAACAAGGGGGTATGACAATCATGGACTAGCAAGCTCTATAGAAATATTACTAGGATCCATACCCAAGGCATTCACAAGTCACAGGCTAATTTTTTTTGATATTTTCTAGGTGAACTATGAACCAAAGCACCATAGGCTAGTGAAGTTTGATATTCACTAGGTGATCTTTGACAAGAAACAACATAGGCTAGTGAAGTTCAATATTCACTAGGTGAGTTTCGACAACAAAGTAGCAAATGAGAGACACACAAGGGCTAGTGAAGTTTGATATTCACTAGATGTGACCTCATGTCAACCATAACAAGAATTATAATCCCAATAACTCTGATAAAGGTGCTACAAAAATGATCAATATGCTAAACAAATGCATCACTAGGTCCAACACGTGTGAACAGAGTGAAGAACATAATGGAATGTATGCCCCCACCTTAAAGTAATTGCTAACACCACAAGTGAGCAATTGCCTTTAAGGTAGAATAAAGGTCATGAGAGTTTATTGGAAAACCCTATGTCAATGATATGTTCTTAGTGAAGCTGACCTATGACAAGGGGTTTCCCCCAAGACAAATTCATACAACAAGGAAAAAGAGATCTCATAAGGATCCTCAGATTCAAGGTCAATATAGACTATAAATAATATATAATATGATTATGCTTAGAATTGACGTCATTCCCCTAGATACTCTTGGAACTATGAACACAATACAAGAATGATACAAAAAGACAATAAAACAAGATTTTGGTTCAACACATGGAAGAGACCTAAATGACTCACACCTTGCATCGCCCCCAAAAGGAAAACACAAGACAACAATGTTCACGACATAAAGAAAAATGGAAATACAAATAGATGGATTTCACGATAAATTCATATTATTTGTATCCTTGTGCCAATGAGAACAACAAGGGTCATCCAAAGAAAACTAACAAACATGAAGACACACCAAGCAACACAACATGGGATACCAAATCACATGCAAGCAAACACATATATATAATTCATCAAAGGTACCACACATATGATTCAGTCTAAAGAAAATCGTCTGCATCCCAATCTTTCTCATCATAAATGGAAGGAAAACAATATGTTAAAGGGACTACAAGGAGTATCATCAGGTGCAACACATGGTGAATTACTCTCATCAAGAGGATCATCATGGCTGCCCCCATTTAGATTCATGGATTTCAAAAATATAAGAGCAATTTTATTATGATATATTTTTTGTTCTTGTTCACTATTTGAATATATCACAATAGGTTACTTATTAACATCATGATTGTGAGAAACATCATTCATATGTTATTATTTCACTCTTTGCTTAGGTTGCGATAGGTAAGGTTCAGTTTCATGGTTTGGTGAGGGTGGTGGGGTGAAGTTAGGCGATGATGAGGATGGATGGATGAGAGGAAATTCATCAAAGTTGGTTTAGATTGTTGGTAAGGTTTGATTCTTTTCAGCAAATTAACAAGCTATGGCATGACATCTATGTTTATTCTCTTTCGTACTTATGTTTCTTCTTGCATAGGTTTCAACTTGTGAAGGGGTAATGGAGATGTTCCCCAACATAGGTCTATTTTCTTCCTTTGAAGGAGGAACAAAAGGGACCACTATGGGTTGGGATACCACTGTGTTTTTAGGTCTAAAAACTTGTTTATATTTTGGAAGTACAAAGTTGATTATATGATTATCCCTTGATCTTTTATAAGATGGAGGAGGTGGAACCACAATATACATGTCAAGTGGTTGAGGGAGGATACTTATTTCAGACTTAGGTTCCTCCGCTATCTTTAGGATAGGTGAAACATCCATGGAAGTCACAGTAGGTTGAGGAACCTCAGGTGATATATTACTAAGGGATAACTCATCTATACACTTAGCTTTAAACTTCTTATATGATATGGAAAAGTGATCTTCACGAGGCTTAATAGGTTCAATAGGTTGAGGAAAAAATAATTTAGGGAAAATTTTCCATGGGAAGCCAAAGGTTTGAACCCACTTATGAGTCCAAATAATGGCTCAATTTTGATAGGGTTTATCATATATTTGTTGTTGTTACTATGTACTTTAGCACCTGGCTATTGACACTCTCTATGTTATTTCCCTAAATTTATGAACTTTGGGTATGAACTTACCCATGTAACCTTTGATGATATTTAACCTGCTATGTGATATATCTATATTAATTTTACATGTGATTGAATGAATGCTATTCTAAGGTGATTATGGATATACAATTGTTTTGTGCACACTAATGTCATTATGTAGGTTCACATTAAGATGCAAATATAAATGAACCTTTCAAGGTGGAAGGCGTTCATGCCAACTAGCCGGTTGCTAAAGAAGTCAAGGAGATGGTCATTAAAGAGGTCAATGGAGGGGAAAATTCCAATGGAGGGAAACTTCCAGCTCGTGTGGAAGTTGTAACTTACCTTTAAATAATCATGTATGTTAGTTGAGTAGATTTAGGAGGTGTTGTTATGTTGGATCCTCGTTAAGGCAAGACTAGTTTGACTAAAGTCTTATGCACACATAACTTCCTTCCTATTTTTCACGCTTTCAATAAATGGCATCCTTCTAGTTTGTTGGAGTTGACCTCCTAGTTAGTTAGGGTTAGTTAGAATGTTTTCTCCTATAAATAATGAATAGATGTCCCTCTTCACAAGGTTAGATTTTCTAATATTGTACTTGCATTTTTATTTTCAAGGAATACAATCATGTTGCAGATATGATGTAATCATGTTTTTAATGAATAAAATGATATTTTGATTTGTTGCATCTGAGTTAGCTTAAGGAAGACTCATTCAAGGGGGCCCACTTGGTGAGAATTCCATCCATTCAGTTTAGTAGTTACTTTTTTGTTCAGTAATTAGTTACAGTCTTAGCAGTTGTCTGTTCATGCAACTATTAGAACTCTATTATGTGTCTGTTCCTAAAACCAAGGTAGACATAGTAACTTCTTGTCTATTTGTTGAGATTCTTGTTTATGTCATTCATTTCAGTTCAGTTTAGCTGTTGATTCATACTCAGTACTTATGCTAATTCATTTCAAACATTTATTTTCAGTATTGTTTCCTTTCTATTTATAGGACAAGGATGGATACAAATGAGTTCTAGTGCACATATAGTGCCAACCCATTTCAAGTTCACATCCTTGGGTTGACAATGAAATGAACCTTCATGATGAGCAAGATAACTACTTAGTGCAGATATTAGATCTCTAAGTTACAACTTTAAGGACTTAGTTATTGAGCCATTAGAGGAGGCCAACACCCATTATGATAAACTATGTTTTTTTCTCCTTCAAATGGTAACTTTATGTACTTGTGGATAACCGATGGGACCACATTCATTGAGTGTATTTGTGGATAGCCTAACTTCAAAAAAATTTGGTTTGATGCTGGAATGATGGTGAATGAAACATCTAACTATTTGGGTCCAACTTTTACTGAGAACATTATCATACCTATCATAGGACAAACAAAACCATCATGATTTTTTAACCATCCCTTTGATTGTTCATATTTGTCTTTGTAAATTTATGTAAAAATAAGATTTTTTCAATGATCATATCCTCTAAACACACAAGATCAATGAGTATTCCTCTTGTGGGTTTGTCATTAGTTCGACTGGTGATATAGAGAGGACCATTGATTACATGCATGGATGTATCAATATGTGTGAAAGAAATATTAGACAACAAAGTGATTTGGTCCTTAGGAGGTTGAGCTTCTATTATTTTACCATGTTGGACAAATCATCATCTTCTTCATCATTATCACTACATTGCACAAAGTTAGATGAATGGATTAGTAATAGGTTTGTGAATATTTACAAATTTTGGTTAGGAGGTGAAACTAATTTATTTCCTTTATCATTAATGTTGACCAACTGGATTTTATCAGAGTCAATGAGGTCTTGCACTTAATGCTTCAAACACATACATTGTTTTGTATCATGTCCAGGTGTACGATGATATTGACAAAAGTCTTTTGCATTAAATTTTGGTGGTAAAGGTTTACTTGTGTCAATAGGTTTAATCATAAGAAGTTGAATCATTTTTTTACTTAATAATTACAACATTATTGCATGAAGAGAATCGAGAAATTATGAAAATTGTCTATCTCTTGGCCTAAATTGATAAGGAGTGGTACTTGTGGCAACAATATGTGTTTCTATGTTATTGGTGGTTTGAGGAGTGTTTATCTTAATCAAGTTTTATTTTTCTTTTTAAATGATGGGTAATTGTTTTGATGTAGAACTTCAAATCGATCAATAGGAGTCGATGAACGAGTACTAATTGTGTAAAATATGGATACTTGATCAATAAAATATCATCTTTGATACTAGATTGCAAGTTTCCTATAAACATCCTTTGAATATCAACATCAGGAGGACTATAGGATCTATTTTTGAGTAAAGTGATTGATATCATCTTATGAAATCTGTTAAATATTTTCCTTAGGACCCTATTTACAATGGACTAAGTTTGTTAATGTCACTTGAGGACCAATGTTTTCTTGAAATGGTTGGATAAATGCACTAAAAAATTGTGTTAAAGAGGTTATTTAGTTGTTTAGCAATGAGAAAAACCATTCCAAGGTCGTGTCTTTCAATGTTCTAGGAAATTTTTTGCTAAGATTGCATCTTCAAAAATAAAATCACTAAAGTAATGCAATAAAATTTGACACATGGTTGTTAGGATCTACCTTACCATTATATTTTTTAAAAATGGGTATTTTAATGTTTGGCAATATTGGTGTTTTGAGAATGGAAAATGACAAAGAACTACATGTAAGGTATTGTGGAGGTTTACCATTTTGATTTTGATTTAAGTTTGAATTTTTTTTGTTGAAGTGACATCATGTTTTGCAATAGTTGATTTATCATGAGATCATTGGGCGACATGTTTTTTGAGTTTTTTGAGTATGGTATCTTAGTTTGGTTTACTAGTGGGTTACTATGTTGCATGTATATGAGAGGTGACAAGGAGGTTTTATGGGTGAGGTGACAAAACTATAAGGATTCACATTAGGAAGACCTAATCTTGGATTTAGGCCATTGGTATATTTTATAATTGATGTTATGGTTGGAGGTGTGAATGTGGGAATACAAGGCATGGTTGTGGGGAAGGAAACTTGTTTTCCTACTTGGTTTTGAGCATTGGTGAATGCTTGAGTGCAACTAGCTGTCATAGGTATGTTAACATCTACTATGTGAGCTAGACTAGACAACATTTATATTCCTTGAGAATCATTTATCAACTTCCTAAGGTTGTTAACAATAGGATCTATCTCTCTAGCTAAAGGTTCAATACTTAGGAAATCTTGTAGAGCTTCTAAATCCTTATCCAATTGTTTTAGTTTTTCTTTGAGAACATGGAAAATAGTAGCCTCCAAGTCCACATAAATTTTGGATTGTGAGGAATTCATAGGTAATGTGTGACTAGGAAGGGAATCCAAAGTGGATTTGGTAGAGTCAATACATTGTGTGAAAGAGTTATAGGACTCAAACTCCACAACGAATGTGGTTACAATGTGAGAGGCCATAAGTTTGAAACTACATCTCACAAGGGTATTAATAGTAGGAAACCTGGTCATGAAGCTCATATGAGATTCAAAACACTTGAGTAATCCTACTATGAAATGAAAGTACAAGACAATCACAATAAATGAGACAATTTGTAAAATCAAAAGGCAGAACCACACAAGGAACACAAAAACATACCCGTGATCCAAATCTGAGTGAAATTTGATGGGTCAAGGGTGTGATGAACCCTATACCAACAAGGTATTTTTTCTAAATTAAATTTTTTGATGTGATCTATAATGTTTTAATATCAAATTCTAAAATTTTTTAGGTTTTAGAGTTTGCAATTTTTTCAAAAATGTGTTGGAATTGTTGCCTCAATCTCACAGGCTGGAACCTCTGGAAGAGAAAAGTCGGTGTGACATTTCTTTGGTCTGGCCGACTGACAGTTTGGGAGCCTTGTGAAATATTCTGGTCGTTGTGACCTTGCAAAAGTCTTGCCGAATGATTTCACTTTGGAGTCTATCACTGTGACACAAAGCAGTCATTGTAACTTCTCACCGCATGGAGATCTCTGGCCGACATGCCATTCAATCGGGTGTCAAGGAGACTCATAGTGACCGGGGGCTTTGGAGTGACTTCAACACTCGGGAAGAAGTCCCAACGACTTTGGAAGGTATCGCCGACAGGGATACGTATTGAAGTCATTGGGATAACCTATGGCGGCTCGGTGAGAAGTCTTACCGAAAGTAACATGTCTCGGCGACAGTGTTGGAGCTTTCGGGGAAACCCTTGGGTGATCGGTAAGAAGTCTTACCAATAGTGATATGTCTCACCGACGGACATACAGAGTAACACTTTTTTATCAGTGTGAAGTCTCAGCGATGAAGGATTGTCTTGGCGACAATGTAACACTCGAAGACATTGGGGAGACCCTTGGCTGAAAGGCTTGTTTCGATATGATGTCTCATCGAATATCGGAAGTCTCGCCAACAACAGGTGGGGTCATCGGTTTGGTGTGACTCTTGGCGAACAGTGGTTTCGGGATAACTTGGAAGCCTCGCTAAGAAGTCTTGTCGAAGGCTGATTCTCTCGCCGACAGTGGAACGCATCGATATGACTTAAAGGCTTCGATATGAAGTCTCGGCAAAAGCAGTAAGTCTGGCTGACAAGATAGACTCGGGGTGACTTGGAACTTACATGATGATGTCTTGGCGAAGGGTGTTTGTCTTGCCGATGGGAATCTTGTTATCGGTATGACTCTTTGGACTTTAGTATGACCTCTCGCCGATTAGCGATGGTCTGGCCAATGCTTCTTGGATGTCGGCATGACTCTTGGTGATTGTTCAGAGTTCGGTATAACATGAAACTCGTTGTGACGTCTTGGCGAAAGATGATAGTCTTGCCGATAGATGGATGCTGATAGGAATACAATGGGTTTCGACATGACTTGAAGACTCGATGTGATCTCCTGGCGATAGCGATAGTCTCACCGATGTGCATGTTGAGGTCGATGTAACTTGTAATCTCGGTGGAACCTCTTGCCGATGGAGACGACTCTTGGCGACAATGTGTAATCGGGACTTGTGGCATCAGGGAGACACTTCTAGTGTCTCACCGACATGCGACGCAAGTTGATTGTCTTATGACCGTTTGGGTGACTATCCTACGTGGTGTGACCTGGACGTATTATCTTCCATGCAAGGAAGTGGAAACATCTATGTTGTTGAGCTGGATGATTCGACAGTTGGAAAAAAACCGTTTCATAGAGCCGAAGCCGAAGAGAAGGAAAAAAGAGAGATAGAGCTAACAATGCAAAGACTATGTGGCTAGCTGGAAGGCCGAGGCCATGAGGCCGAAACAGAAAAAGTGAGAGGCAGAGTTATGTTGTCGATTTCTCTCCTGATCAAGGATTGAATGCCATGGTTGATCTCTCGTGTTGATCAGTACTATATACTGTGTGAGGTTATTGCAACAGTACGAAGATTGTTTGGTTTGAGAGGTTGATTAGGAAATGTACAGAGGGAGAGTTTATTACCAAATAGTATCCAAAATGAACAAGATGAATCTCTTAAGAGGCTATGAGCCTAAATTTGTATTGTAACCATTTTGTTGCTGAATAATACAATGGCTCAATCTTTGGAGTGTGGGGTTTTTTATCCGAAAGGATTTTCCCCACGTAAATCTTTGTGTTCTAGTTTTTTGTTTCATCTTTCATGTCTGTTGGTTCGTGTAGTAGAATATGTTAATGCTTGCTGTTGAATTTACATGTGTTTCTCTCAGATGGATCAATGTGGGAAATAAATTGTGTCTATTTCTACATTAGGACATAGTTGTTCGTGTCTTTGAGGTAACCTAATCGAATTAAAGTTACTGAAGGCACTACCATATGGAGTTTTCATTAGATGCACTCCACTAGATTTCCTTACAAAATGCACCAAATTGTAAATATGCTATGTGTACACAACTATGCATGCAACTTTTAGAATTACCCAAGCAATAAATGTGATTTAAAATGTAATTTTTAGATTGTGAAGTACAAAATTGACTCATCCTAACTTGAAAAATCTAGAAATGTAAATTTTTTCTATCTTTTTGCAACAATAACAATGCACTTCTTCCACTTTTCACTATATGCATATGCCTAAATGATCACTTTAAACACTTTCAGATGTTGTTTGTATATTTGACATGACCTAATGCAAGTTTCTCAATGCAAGTATGAACTAGATTCACTTTGCAACAACTGAAATTAACCCTAGTTCTCTTATGAATACAAAATGCAATGCAATTTTTTACTTTTTCAATACTTTTTATGATGAATATGTATGCACAAATGATGAATGCAAACAACCTAAGATCTTACTTAGATTTTAAAATTATATGCTTCAAATTTCAAAAGGTTTAAAGTGTAAGAAATAGTCAGGTTCACCAAAAAATTTGATTGGGAAAAGGGATTTAGGTCTTAAATCATACTTCTCCCAATATGGGACATTAAGGATTAAAAATGATCTCAAATCTACTTGACTACAAACCTCAATGGAAGAGTTAGGATGGTGGATCAGGGTTCTAATCATTTTTATATTGGGTTTTTGGTGATTATTTGATGCAGATTGATTTTTAATTGATTGAAATTTAAGATGCAATGTTGTTCCTAGGTTAAATATGCAAATGCAACAAATTGTTATGATTTTTGAGAAATATGTAACATAAATACAAAAATAGACTTCAGAAACATAGAGGGAAGACACAGAGGAACCTAACATAGAAACTTGGTGTTGAATTGGTTGGCCAAGGGCATGATGCGCCCTAAATTGAACTCTTGCTTTTCCAAATCTAAAATTCTAAGCTTGAAGTATCTAGTTTTTAGGCCCTCTTCTCTCGGAGTCATTGTTGAAACTTCGTCTATTGATGTAAAAATCCAATTTTTGTGTCTTGACAACTTGTAGGGCTTGAATTTATGAATGAGAAATTAGTCTTCAATATTCCTCTACTTTGCTTCAAATTTGGGAAACCTACACACATGAGAGAGGGAGAAGGGTTGTGTCATATAAGGACTTTCCTAAGTCAAACCTCATTTTGGTATTTTTGCCTTCATAATAGCTATGATTATGTATAAAGAGAGCTTACCCTCAATCACACAGAGGCTAAATGATAAAAAATAAATTAATAACTAATTTTACAAATCACCACTTAGATCTACATTCCTTGATGTATTGAAGTCATGCACTCACCACCTTCAAGGAGAATTTGATTGCTTGATTGAAGTCCTACAAGTGTTAGTACTCTAAACTAGGCCCATCCTTTTCAAGGCCTAAAGTGTCGAGGGGAAATAAAATACTCATTTTAATTTCCCATAGTTTTATCTTTCAAATATGTTTATAAAATGAGTAATTAAATTCATAGTTAGGTCCAAGCACATGGGGGGACGTAAAGCTAGTGTGAAATTTTCAAGGGGTGACAATTTTTGATGCTACAAGAAGTAGCTAATGTTGAACACCCAGAATACTGAGAGGGGGGGTGAATTAGTATTCCATTAAACCATTTACATAATATCCATCCAAGCAATAACACAACTCTAACAATAATAACAAGTGAAAGCATGGAATGAAAACTTGAGATGACAACACACATGAATACTAGTATTTTTATGTGGAAAACACCAAATGGGAAAAACCACAGTGAGGATTAGCTCACAATATAATATATCTAGATATAGAATATTACAATGGTTCACTACAAGGACTCACTATCCTTGAAGGCTCACAACCTGAAATAAGTTATAAAACAAAGTATGGCTCACTACCAAGAGGTGAACTAAGATAGAATGCACCTTCCTTATGTTGGGGTTCAGTTCCAATGAAGCATAGAATATAAAAACATGTACAACAATCCTTGATCACTTTGACTTTTACCACTCGCACACCCCACCTTTTCTTTTTTCATTCATCCATCCGTACCACTTCTCAAAAGTGTTTTCATATATATACCATATACCTTCACATACACCAATTAGGTCGCCCTAATTAGGGTATCCTTATTTCAAATCAAAATTAACTCTGTCAGTATTATCCTTAAAATTTATTCATCCTCACACCCAACACAAGTGTGTAATATATGGTATTAGTCGACACAGACCTAAGATAGATCCGATTAGAATTTGCAACACATATAAACTCCTTAACACCAATTCATAATTAGGTTGGCTAGAGTTATACCTAAAACAACAAAGACTTCAAATGAGTATACAATTTTCCAAACATTTACAACACCAAAAATTGTTAATGCATCGAATTCTCCTTTAGATGACATTAAATAACTTATATTCAAATCCGCAAGGCAAGACAATTAAATATGAGAAAATAGAGAATCTCCCACATTAATGCACTATTCAGAGACTTATTGTAATTCTCAAAATAGAGCATTGTTATTCATATCTTTCGTATGCATTCGTCTATCATCATAAAACTTTGAGATAAGATAAATATCACAGACACAAATCTATGTACAAAATATTGTAGTGATATCTTTCATTATGGTAGAATTTGGACCAAAAAATCAGATCAACAAAACATAACACAATTTTACCAAACTTCTGCTAACTATATCTTTTCAACCATATGACCAAGTCAATTGAAATATTGTCAGTGGATGCAAATGATGTTGAGATAGAACATATTATCAGCTTCTAAATAAATCTTACAAAATAAGATAATCCAGACCAAAATACTAGATCAACAAACTTTTAGTATCAAATAGGTATAGCTCAAACTATTATTATCAGAGCAACTATTAACATCAATAACAATCTTCCACTTTCCAACACTGATGTAAATGTTGACATCAATGAAAATCTTCCAATTTTAAAAAATCTCCCCCTTTATTATTGATGGCAACACATGATGTGAAAATAATCAAGAACAACTTCTTTTCACCTTTTCATCTCTCTCCCCCAAAAATTCTTTTTCACATGGTACTTTCTCTCCCCCTTTGACATCAATGGCAAAGGATAAAAGATATTGAATGCTTTAACAATTTCCTTTGCATACCTAAATACTCCCCCTTAGGAGTACATCCAAAACAATAGCTATGAGTGGTCAACTGAAAGTGGTTGTCCCTTGAATTTTGTGAAGAGTACCTATCCAAGAGGATTTTCCTTCATCCCAAATCTTCTTTGCTTCTATCAAGGCTCTGCATAGATAATTAAGATCAACTATAATATATTTTCCTTCAACCAAAGTCTTGGGAGTGAAATTTGAGTTCAAAATCCTGTCAGCCAAATAAAGAGCATAGTAGAAAGGTGTGTAATTAATATTTATTAGATCTTTGAGCTACCCATATTGTTTAATCATTTATCCTTTCTCCTCATGTAATGTGAGATATTCTTCAAGCAACTTTTTTAAACTGTACCAAATTTGATCATCCAGATCTAGAGCTAGATTAAAGGTGTTGGAAGCATATTTTATTTGTGTCTCAATTGTGTCCTCAACAACCTTGAATTTTTGAATCATATTAGGCCATGTCCAACAAAGTGAGAATAGATTTCTGGCCTCTTTTTCACGCTCTTGAACTTCTTTAAGTTTATCAAGTGCATTGCTATGTGTAGACTTGCATCTATCTTCAATTTCTAGCAAGCCTTTTTCTTTGACCCAAGTAACCATTTCACTTACTGCTTGAATTTTTAGCTCTTTGAATGAGTTAGTCAAAGTATTTGTGCTTTCCACAATGGACTGTGAAGAATTGGTGATTGCTCTATGAACAATCTGTACCTTTCTCCCAACTAGCTGCTCGAGTCTCCTTAGAGCAAGCTTAGTTTGAGCAATCAATGCATGGAACTCAATAGATTTTCTCTTTTCTTTGAAGACAATAATTTACTTACCGAAGATCCCTTCTATTTTTTCAAGAATTTCTAGAGCCACTCCAATATAAGTTATGAATCTCGGTCTGCTGAGATCTCGAGGGCTGTTAATTAACATTTCAATACAACCAACAACATAATCCTTTTCAATCTCATAACACAACTCAATAACCCATATGTTTCTTGGTTCAACTGCCTTGATAATGCAATAATCAATGGATACCAAAAATGTTATATAATCCTTATATTTTGTGACTAGCTCTCTTGGAATTCTCCTTCTATTCATTCTTCTCTGGAATTTTCCAAAGAATGTAGAAAGAGCATCTCCTTGTGCATCCAAATCTCTAATATTTCTGATTAATTCTTTGGTCTCATGTGCAACTAGTTTGGTATTTACCTAAACAACTTCTCCTATACCAGGAACTTCTCTCATAAAATAGAAGGTTAGACATAATATCAATGTTCCATACCTAAATGTGCATTACTTCTTCTTGATATCATTCAAATTTTCCATCATTTGTTGTTGGAGAAACTCACAAAGATCATATTCGATTCTTCTCTCAACTATTTCTAAAGCTAAGTTGATTGTGGTGGTAGAAACATCATTGTCACCAAAAATCAGGTGTGAAATAACCAAACTTGCATATCGACCACCAAATTATTGGTTTCAGCACCTGTGTTCTTTATCAATCCCTTTCCTTTGTCAAAATTACATAGAGGAGTAGGTCTATAGGAAGAAAAATCAGTAACATCTCTAATTGCCTCTTTAGATATCATATATGAATTTCCAAGCCACGTGAACTAATCATGAAATATGTTAAGTGTCAATCTAATACATCTTTCTTCATTGCTAAAGTTAGGAAATCGATCCCACACATCTAATTTCATTTCTGTAAGCATGTTGTGTTTTGGTTTTAGGGTATTTTCATCGCTAATTAACTCTTCAAAGCACAATATACACACTTTTCCATAAGTAGGCTCTTTTAGCTTCCTATGAATATATATCATAATATCTTCAATGGGGATGACATCAAGGGGAACTTCCAAAAATGAACTCAAGGGGCCGAGTTCTAAGGTTTTAACAAGATACCTCTTGAATTTTGGTTCCAGTCTTTCTGAATTATCTATGACTCGAGGTGTATCCATTACATTCAACATAATTCAATGAATAATTAAGAGGGAATAATGTATAGTAGTAGTAACTTACCTATTTCTTGCACACCAAAGCCAAACACTAAAATTCTGCAGTATAGAAATGCTCTTGACTCTTCAAGCTTGCTTTGTACACTTCTTCTCTCTCACAAATTCCTTTCATTGAATGAATTTTCCTTAACACACTTATATTTATTTTTTCAATCCTATCTTCTTTAGCAGTAAATGTTTCAAATTGCAAGTAGATGTCCTCAAAATTTGTGTGTACTTCCATCTTATCAAGCTTTGCAAAATTCCTTCTTCGCACATGTGCACCTGAAATTCCTTTCGCATGAGATTTTGAATTTTTCACCTTCAATAAATGCATTTGTGTCATGAAATGACACCATATACTGGTAAGGGGGTATTCAATTTTCTGATATTGCTCCCCCTAAGCCACTGCCTAGGTTTAATTTTTGATGGGATTATCTACATTGGAAGAAGACACAAATGAAATTGATACTTCTGATTCTCCTTACTTTTCAGATTCTCTTTCCTTCTAGATTCTTTCAATTTCCTTCTTAACCTTTGTTGAATCAAACTTGGTGATTGGTTCATATCTCTTTACTGGATTCTCTTTTCATATTTCTACTTATGCAATTTCTGGCAAAGTGTCTCAATTTGCTACAATCATAACAAACAACATTCTTCTATCCAAATTGTCCTTTATTCAACCCATATTTGCACTGGTTAGCCTTGTGTTTGAATAAGTTGCACTGATAACAGTAACCTCTGAAGGGATAGTTCATTTTGTTCAACATTTGACTTCTACATTCTATAGCTTTATGTCCAATTCTATTGCACTTAAAACATTGATCAGTGAATGGTAAAGCATTTTGATTCATTTCATCATTTTGTTTTACTTTATTTCCACAATATTTTTCCCTATGTCCAATTCTATTGCATGAATAAAGAATACCATTAAAAGATGAGTACCTTTGATCATTAGGTTGTCTAATAGGAGTCCTTCTGGTATTGATTCTTTGATTCTCAATCTATCTACCATTGCCTTGAGTCTTTCTTTGATTGTCAACCTTGTTAGAGGATAGAATTGCTTTTGAAATTTTTCCTTCTTCAAGTCCTAAACCACCTTTATCGTTAGAAGGTATCTATCCTACAATCAATTCATCTAGTCTTGTAGAACTTGTTTCAAATTTGTTTTCATGTGCTCTTGCTTTTGCCAAGTCAGACCTTAGGGTTACCACTTATTGTTCAAGCTTTGTACATTCATTAGCCTTGCTCTAAATTTTAGCTTTCTAATAGTCCTCAATTCTTCTTTTTTATTCCACTTGCTCTCTCTTGATCTAGTGACGTCCTCATTTGCTTTCTTCAATTGATCATTGAATTCTCTATGTCTTTCTTTGAATTTATTGATTAGTTCTCTTAGTTTCTTGATACACTCATTTGCTTCCTTGAGGCTTTCCTTCAAATCTTTGTTTTCTTCTTTAACACCATCAAGATCTTCAAGAGAAATTTCAATTTTACCATTATTATCTAGGATATAGTCTTCTTCAATATGTTCAATAGGAATCTCTTCCAAAGGAATATGAAATATCATATCTTCCATGTGTTAAAATTTCAATATCTTCCTCAAGCTGTTAGAATTGTTAAGAGGAACCAAGCTCTGATACCAATTGTTGAACACCCGAAATACTAATAGGGGGGTGAATCATTATTCCATTAAACCATTTACATAATATCTATCCAAGCAATAACATAACTCTAACAGTAACAAGTGAAAGCATGGAATCAAAACAAGATGAAAACACAGATGAACACCAATATTTTTATGTGGAAAAACCAAAATGGGAAAACCATGGTGAGGATTAGCTAACAATATAATATATCAAGATATAGAATATTACAATGGCTCATTGCCAGGACTCACTATCCTTGAAGGCTCACAACCTGAAATAATTTACAAAATAGAGTATGGCTCACTGCCAAGAGGTGAACTGAGATAGAATGCACCTTCCTTGTGCTGGGGTTCAATTCCAATGAAGTACAAAATATAAAACATGTAGCAATCCTTGATCACTCTAACTTTTACCACTCACACACCCTACATTTTCTTTTTTCATTCATCCATCCATACCACTTCTCAAAAGTGTTTTCATATATATACCCTATACCTTCACATACACCAACTAGGTCGGCCTAATTAGGGTAGCCTTATTTCAAATCAGAATTAACTCTGTTAGTATTATCCTCAAAACATATTCATCCTCGCACCCAAAATGAGCATGTAATATATGGTATCAGTCAACACAGACCTAAGATAGATTGAATTAGCATTCACAACACATATTTAAACTCCTTAACACCAATTCATAATTAGGTCAACTAGAGTTAGACCTAAAACAACAAAGACTTCAAATGTATATACAAATTTCCAAATGTGTAGTACCAAAATTTGTTAACACATCAAATTCTCCTTCAGACGAAATCAAATAAATTATCTTCAACTCCACAAGGCAAGACAATTAAGTATGAGAAAATGTAGAATCTCCCACATCAATGCACTATACAGAGACTTACTATAATCCTCAGAACAAGGAACTGTTATTCATATCTTTTGTATGCATTTGTATATCATCATGAAACTTTAAGATAAAATGAATCTCACATACATGAATCTATGTACAAAATCCTATAGTGATATTCTTCATTGTGGTAGAATTCAAACCAAAAAAATGGATCAACAAAACATAACACTATTTTACCAAACTTCTGCTAATTGTATCTTTTCAACCATACGCCCAAGTTAATTGAAATATTGTCAGTGGATGCAAATGATGAGATAGAACATATTATTAGCTTCTGAACAAATCTTACATATTAAGATAATCCAGACCAAAATACCAGATCAACAAACTTTTAGTACTAGATAAGTATAGCACACACTATTATTACCGGAGCAACTATTAACATCAATAACAATCTTCCACTTTCCAACACTGATGTAACTATTGACATCAATGACAATCTTCCAATTTCCAACAGCTAATGCTTGAAGATGAGGATCCAATCTTAGATTTCTACCATTTATAATCTTGCTTGCATTTGTAGTCAATAATAATGATATAGCTTGGGGGATCTTGAATATTCTTATAAAATTACATTGGATGAAAAGTATTGTATTGTTAACAATATAAACTATATTTCATTAATTTCTTTAAACAAAGAAGTATGAATGCTAAAGATGAATATGAAACTACATTATTAATTTATTCAAATATTTGTAGGCCTTATAAGAGTACCTGTAACTTTTTTATTTTCAAGAGTTCTTGCTAGAAGTTATTGTTGAAAGAGAGGTTATCTAATGCAAAATAAGAGAGAAGAAAAGATAGTGAATAATTTAGATGCAACACTTGAATAGAAAAGTACAATGTTTGTTCAAAATATAAGTAAGACCATAAAGTAGAATTGAAAGGTAAAAATAATGACTTTGCTTAGTATATATGCAATTAATTTGGTGGAAAATATTTAAACCATGTGAAATATTAAAAAAGGAGGAATGAGAAAAGGATATTAGATTTAATAGTTTATTATATAATTTGGATGTGATAGTTGAATAGGAAAATACATTTCTTGTTCTACATATAATTATAATTTGGATTCCAATTGTAATACCCCTCATACTATTTAGACTTGATACTTTTGTGGTTTTGATTGATGCTTTGTGATTGTGATTGTACTCATTATGGTTTGATGATGTTAGTGGATTTCAGTAAAATATTATGATGCAGTGATTTAGTAATTTATTTTATGATATGATTTGTTAGTTTAGAAATGCTATTTCATCATTTATATTATAATTGTTAGAATAGATGTGATGAAAGGACAGTGTAGCATCACTCATTCGTGAATGCCTTGCTACGCTGCAATTCCTTCTCACAATGTAATGATTTGATTATATATATATATATATGTACATGTATACGACTTTGTTTGGATGTAGGGATTGCAGGTACATAGTCTTGATTCCACCTGCTTCGGCAGGACAGGGCGAGCACCAATAACCCAATGACATAATGTTGAAACAGAGATGACTAGGAAGTCACCCCGTCCCATGTTGTCAACCATCCCGATTGAAAGGTATTGTGTGTTGTTGTGTTGTCATTTTGGTATTTTATTACTGTTTTTTGTGTAGTGTCTTGTTCGTATGTATTTTACTTTGGTATTTTATAAGTTGTGATTTATTTAATGAAATGGTGGTAATAATTGTTTATTATAATGTTAGATCAATTTGTATTTAATTATTTAAAATTTTTAGTTTAAAAGACATGTGTTTTAGTTAAATGTTAATTAAATATTAAATTTGTGTTTTGTTAATATTAATTAAAATGATCTTGTTGAAGATAATTATAAAATAAATAAATTAAATGAATTAAATTATGTGCATTGCAAGTAAAGCTTGCAAAAGCAGATTTAAAACAAAAAAATTTGATAAAAGGAAAAATAAATAAATAAAAGAACAGAAAAGATAAAAGGACGAATGAGAATTTAGTATTGGCCAAAAAGTTGTAATTAAAACATAAAGTTTCTTTTAATTGGATTTTTAGAGCTTTTGTAAAAAAGAGGGCATAATCTTTTATTTAATTGAAAATTTGTGAGTTTTCACACAGAAGAAGATGGAGATAGAAGTTGAAAAAGAATAAAAATAAAAATAATGACTTTGAATGTTTGAGATCTTCTGAAGGTTTTTGGAAAGGGATTTGTCATTCTATTGTTTCATGCTTTTGGGAAGGAATTTTTGACTAGAATATTAGATTTGAATTTGAGTACGGTATTCTAGAGAGGAGATTCTGAAAAAGGAACGAAAGCTGTTCGAAGAGACAGTTGGAATCAAGCCAGCTTCATCAAAATATCAGCAGCGCAGGACTCCAAGTTTTATCTACTTCTTCTCTGGTCTTCTGATTCACAGAAAATATAAAAATATAAATAGGTTAATTGGTGAAAGAAAGAGAAAGCCTTTGAGGGTAGAAATTATTGAATAGTAAATTTATTGAAAGAATCAATTTGGGTATTTATAAAAATTGCTCTATGATTATTCTTTCAATTTGGCTTTGAGAAAATATTGTTTGAGCCTCTGAAAATAAACTATGTATCTATAAATTGAAGTTTTATTGGGAAAATTAGTTTTCCTCTTAGAACAATTGTTTATGGGTTTTGAAATTCATCCTTTTATATATATATATGTGTGTGTGTGTGAATATATTTAATTCTGTCCTTTTGTCTTTTTGTACCTATGACTGAAATATTGTTTCATATGGACTTATATAAATTATCTATATATATATGTATATATATATACAAATTTCGTATATATATATATACATATATATATATATATATATATACATATATATATATATTTATATTCTTTGCATTGAAATTTATTTTGAAAATTGCGGTTCAAAATCGAATTCATGGCCGAACTGTCGTCAGCGTCCGTACCTGTTAAAGGACAGATTTTTATTGTTAAAAAATAAAAATAAAAATAAATTTCATGGAAGAAAATATATATACAAAAATTGTGTTAATCATATTTGGGTTGGGGGGGGGGACAGCAGGCCATACCCACCCCCTTCCCCTGTACTTCTCTGGGCAACATTACGAACTGTGCACAGCACGACTGTCGTGTGCAGTACTAGTATGGGCCGAATGACCCTTTTGGGTTTTCGTTTATTTGTTTTCTTTTTATATACATATATGTTGTATGCATTTTTTTTTATTATTATTATAATATATATGCGTTTTTTTTATTATTATTATAAGGATATAATTTATTATTATTATTATTATAATATATATGCATTTTTTTTTATTATTATAAGGATATAAATAATAATAATAATAATATATATATATATATATTAATTTCATGTTTAATCTATTAAATTTTTTTTTATCATTGTGACCATTATAAAAGTAAAGAAATTTTTATTGAAATGGGAATTTTATGTAATTGAAAATTTGAATTTTATTTTTTTGTGATAGATAGCAATTTGGGAAATTAATTTAATCGGTTAATTGTGAACGAATTCTATTTAATGGTGCGATCATGTTAAAAATTAAATTTTCTTTTCTTTTCTGTTATGGTTATTGTTTAGTGTTGTCCATGTGGGAACCCTGTTGTCTTACGAAACCTTTTTCGATGGTAGTGATCCTTAGTACTCTAGAGGCGTGTGTTTTGTTGAATATTTATCCCCGTTTTATGTACTATGAGATTGCAAGAAAATAATATTTTTATGTTTTGGAAGGGTTGTATGAGATAGTTGAGTTTTCCGATTATGGGTTATCGTGAGATGGGAAATGCCTCGCATGTCTTGTTTTGAGTTATATTCTTTATGCTTTTCAGTACAACCCTTGCCTTATTTTGGTTGATGTTTGGGATCTTTTGGGAGAGTGGCTCTTCATGGGGGCTGGTGCGTCGAAAGGAGGAAGAGCACGAGATAACCCACGTAAGAGTAGTATAACAAGTGATAACCTAAAAATAGAATTTAGGGGGATGGGTAGTAAAACACACAAGATAATAAATATTGGATACCTCGTCTATGCATTAGGGCTATCATAGACTAATGATAGACTGAGAAGGCCATGGTCGGCAAAGTTGTAACCTCGTCCCCATGAAAGGTTATCGGCTCTGCATGAGCTACCCTATGGTGCAGGCACCTCATGTAGGAGGAAGGGCCAGGATATCCATAGATGGGCGCCGATGCCTCAGTTAGGAGGAAGGGCCAGGATAACCCATGAAAGCTATGCGATGACACTCTCCACTAGACACCCATTTGCCTTGTTTTCTTATTGCCTCTGGGTTTGTATTTTGAATGTTGTATCAGTTCTTTTGGAATTGTATCATGTTCATTGTTTCAGTTTCATTTGTAAATGTTTTATGAATGTTCTTTCGTTACCTGGTTAATGGTTATTGCCTTGTTTTGATGTGATGAGATTTATGACTTTAAGTTATTATGTTGACTCGTGAATGTTGTTGGTTATGTCATTGTAATCCTTGATGTTGTAATTGAGTTTTGTACTTTATTGTTCTATTGGAGTCGTTTGGCATTCATGGTCATGATCTCTTCCTTGTCATCTCTAAGCACGGGGGGTGAGTTATTTATAACTCACGTGGTTGGGTGGAACGTGCTCTGCACCCGTTGGGTTCCCCATCAACATTCTTTTTTCGCAACATTCCTTCAGTTGGAGTTGTACCAATGGTTCACTTTGTAAATTCTAATATTATTGTACTTCATATCATCCCACATGTATGGTAAAGTTATTGTAATACATTATTGAGTACATGTAATGTAATGTTTAAACGATGATGTAATAGTTAGGATCCTTTGTAACGTTATTGTAAGAGACTCTTTAAGATTGTAGTATGTGAAGTAGTGATACTTTCACTCTTGATTCATGGATGTACTTTTATTGATGGACATTGTAATGTTATGGGATAAGTTGTTTAATAATTATCTTTTACTTTTGTTAATTGTTGTGTTGCAATGTGACCTTGCGTGCCCTAGAGAATGTAATGTTAAGATGTTAATGTGCAATGTAAATGTATTTAATGTTTAGTTGCATGTTTACTTTGTGTTATTTTTTATTTTTTAAAAATTGGTTGCAATGTTTGTTCTCTAGGGTTTGCACGACGGGCGTTACACCAATCATTGAACCTAAGGTGATAAATTACCTCATGGAATAGTGTAAGAAAGGATCTGCACAATTAAAGTGGAAGCAATATATGATAAGCAATACAATTATAATATTTATATTAAGTTGTGATACTGCACTATTTATGACAAAATTCGTAGCTTTAACTATTCATAGAAATCAAAGGTCGTGATAGCAATTTATTAAATTACATATCATTTGGAATGTTATGGAATGTACTTTTGATACAAGAAGCGTTTCCCACTCCATAATGTTCATCATAGCTCAACTTTTGTAAGAAAGTGCAAAAAGTATCTAGCTTTCTCAAATGTTGCATGGAACTAATTAACAATTTCTTGCATACCTTGGACCTCAAACTCTTGCACAAAATATGCATCTAAGGTCACATTCCCTACATATTCAATTATCTCATGATAACTTTAAATACTTTTTACAAAAAATTGGGTGTTAGTTTCATGAATCTCATTCCTATTTACAAATGCAGAGAAAATTCAAATAAATGAGTTGTTGGTGAGGCAATTTTTACTATAAAAAATGGGGTTGGTTATGGTTACTTTAGAACCACTACTTGAAATGTTAATAATCTCTATCTAGGTTGGAAATGTTAATAATCTCTATCTAGGTTGTTAAAGGTTCTCCATAACTTTAAAGAAATGTACAAGTCAAAACATTAAATAACGATATATTGCACATGCTAAAAAGAAAGTACAATATCTATGAGAATATGGTTTTAAATTTTATATAAAGTAAATTAAACTCATAAATAAATATCTATTTGAAATCAAACTCTATTATACATATTCATATTGGATGAAGCCTTAAATCTATAGGCATAATTTAATTCAAACTATTAAAATTATTAATGGTTTATGATATAAATGATTTATTTTATTCCTTTGGCCTTGTTATTGTAGATAAAGTGGGATGAAATATCCCATAAGTAAAGGACTTCAAGACCTAAATAAGCCATCTAGTTTTACTTTTCAATATCAATGTCTTATATCTCAAATTTCTCATTTCCAATCAATTAATTTCTCTTGATAACTCAAAATGTTCTTATAACTCATTTATCAAATCAATTAATTTTAACATCACAATTAATTTATTTAATATTGATAAACTTAAAACATAAATTAATGTTTTTGTGATATTAATTATTAAAATGTAATTATTAATTTTATAGTATACTAATAAATTTATTTTTAACTTAGTAAAAATATAAGTCAATGTTACATTAAAAACTTTATAAAAATCAATATATTGATAAATTCCTTCATATGTAATAAAAATATAGAACATAAAAAAAAAATTCTAAATATATATAAAAAAAATCATAGTAAAATTTGAGAAAGGTAATAGAATAATTTATAACAAATTTTTGCAACAACCTTCCTTAAAATTTCCCTTTTAGCAAGCGAGAAAATGACAAAAGTTCACATCTTGTAAATGAACTTCTTACATCATTCAAAAAATTAATTTTGACCTTATTCACATCAATTAAATTTTACCTTCAACATCAAATGGTATTCTATATGGTACTTAACTAAAATAGTGAAGACAAACACTTAAAAGGATGAACAAATCTAGGTACCTAAACTCAAGAGGAAATATATTTCTAGTAAACATTATTCAAAAATATTTGACAACTCAAAAATTAAACTAGAGTACTCTTCAAATAACATAATATGTTATTTCTATATTTCACGATTCATCCCTAATGTTGTTTATATTTGGTATTGTAGACACCTAAAAATGACATGCATTTTCATTTGTCATTTTATAATTATCCTCATCAATTCTTCTATCCATGTTAATTAAATCCAATATTCCCTCTTTTCATTTTAATTATTTAATTATATTAATATTTTTATCATATCCATATTGATTAAATATTTTTAATTATTTAATTAATTTATCAATTATCATTTTTCTCCAACATTAATTAAAATATTTTTTTGGTAGTAAAACTTGGTTTTAAGGTCCATGAACTAGCAAAAACATGGGTAATCACTCATAAATGGATGCAAGTCCAATAGAAGTTACAAACATAGACAACAAGCCAAACCCGATGTGAACAACTCCTCACAGAGAGAGGCCAACAACCCACACAAACAACAAAGCACAACTATGCCTAATGACAATGAAGAAGACAAAAAAACATCCATGCACCTAGGTGAGTGCATGGGCATTAATTTCCTTTGCAACCAACTTGGATACAATCAAAATCAAATTCAAATTACTTTTGGTCCACTACAATTAAATACTTTTCAAAAAATATTTAAAATCCTCCTAATAAATAAATAAATTTAAATTATCTTTCCCTCCAAAATGAATAAAATAAATTTATTTATTTAATTTTATTTATTTCCCCAACTGCACTGTTAAGAATTAAAAAAAATATTTATTTAATTTAATCTTGTCTATTCACTAAATTATACCTCCCACCCTATCTCATTTTTTCTTATCCATTGATTTTTCCAATTAATCTACACCATTGATCAAATATCAAGTGAAGCATATAAATAAAAGTCTTATTTATTCATTATCTTGAGAGTACATTTTCAAGAACTCGTTATCAAGATCACAAGCAAGCAAACACTATCATTATCTTGGCAAGTTGATATAACTATCTTTTATCATCTTGGTTATCTTATTTATCTATCTTCGATCATTGTAATTTCATCTTATCATATTATCATTGTGTTATCATAGTTCTATTATTTTGAAGAGTAACCCACATATCAAGCATTCAAGCTACTATCAAAGAAAACAATAGAGCAAATCAAAGTCTTTTATATGGTATAATTGTTTATTATTTTATTTTGTGTATAGATCTTGAGCTTTATTGAATGATTATTGAATTTGAATTTGGTACTTTCATTGTATTGTTCATATTTTACATAATTTACATTTTCATCATCCATATTTTGACACACTTGGGGGAACCACATCCCTAGTTGATCTTTTTTTTTAAAGGTTTTTCTAACCCCGTATTTTTTGGCTTTTTTGTTCTTTTATGCAAAAAAAATGGAGCTAACTTTTGTAGGTTGAAGATAAAACCCTAGGTTTTAAAGATTTCATAATATCTCTCAAATGGATAGAATTCTTCCACAATTTTCTTACTAAAGGTTGGAGATCATCTCAGGAGGCTACAACAAGAAAAATTGGATTTAGATCATCAATAATCAATGAGTTATGGTCATTTTAAATTATTTTTAATAAATATTATCTAGTTTGTAGGTCTCAAATCAACAATTTTTTCAATTTTTTTTTTATGAAAGTATCTCAAAATTTTAGTTAGGGTTTGTTCTTTACATTTTTATTTTTGAGGTCCAAACAAAGACGAAAAAATTAGATCTTTTTTACTACGATTTTTTCATAAATATTTTTTTAGGGTGCATATTAAGAAAATTTTCAAATATTTTTACATTTATAGAAATCTCTCAAAATTGTAATAGGAGTTTGTTCTTTACATTGTTATTTTTGGGGCCAAAATTTTGCAAAATAATCAAATCTATTGACTATGTGAAAAAAATCAGAAATTGTAAAGTTGTGATGAGCATATTTTTTTTCACATCTATTTTGTTGCATCATAACATTCATTTTTTCTTTAAAAGAGTTATATTATTATTTCTAAAATCATAAGGAATCCATTAGTTCTATCATTTTTTTTTCTTTAGACTATAATGTTTGGCATGTTTTCACACATTTTCAAA
Organism: Sequoia sempervirens; assembly: GCA_007258455.2. Classification (NCBI taxonomy): domain Eukaryota; kingdom Viridiplantae; phylum Streptophyta; class Pinopsida; order Cupressales; family Cupressaceae; genus Sequoia; species Sequoia sempervirens. The sequence continues at coordinate 86,682 of VDFB02365435.1, forward strand.
ATTAAGCTTTAAATTTAACATTCACATTTTGATTTGGGATCTAAAATGAAACATTATTTTTAATCCCTAAGATCTACTTATGCATGCTCTCCTCTTGCACCTTAGAGTGATCATGAGGATCCAAAATAAGTGATCTTTTTTTTTTCTAGATTTTTTTGTTGTTCTTTGTCTGCAGAGATTGGAAATTCAAAAATGTAAAAAGAGCTATCTTCGAGCTCTTCATGTTGATCAAAAGTTTTCATTTTTGACATTATAAATTGGGTACATTTGTTCTAAGATACCCTATATTTTTATATTTAAGTGCTCATAACATTTTCAGTTAATTAGAAAATCATTGTTTTCCTTAGACTATCTTGTTTGGTGTGTTTTCCTCATATTTGAAAGTGGGATTAAAATTAACCATTCACAATTGGATTTGGGATCTAAAATAAATCACTATTTTTCAATCCCAAGGTCTACTTTTTTACACTCTCCTCTTACCTTTTAGTGCAATATAGAGGATAAAAATAAGTGATCTTATTTTCTTTTTTAATGGGAAACCTAAGGAATTTATCACCCTAGGGGACAACCTCAACTCTCATGTTTTGACAAAGTATAAAGAGTAGGGGTGAATAAAAATACACACATCTTGGAAGTGGAGTTTTGTCAACATGGGCTAAGCCTTTAAAAACTGTATACCTTAAAGAAGTGAAGGTGGAGAGTGGGTTACCCTTTCCTCCCAATTTTTTGATAGTATTCCCTTTCATTTATGGATTAGGCCTCACATACCCTTGAGGTATATATAGGATACCCCTAGTTGATCTTGTAAAACCTAGTTAAATTTTTTTGGCCATCTTTCCTTGTGTTGTGCCTACAAGGATTGATAAACCCACTTGAGTAGGCTTATTCATGTGTCTTATGTGTTTTGAAAGAAGAAAATTGCATAAGATGATTGTGAACATACATTATATAAGATGATCATAACATACATTACATAACAAAACCTAGCTATTCCCATGGGGTTACATGGTGGCATTACACATAGACCTTCCCAACCAATAACATCATAAAACTAATGCTAAGTAGATAACAATAGAAGCATATATTCGCAAGATAACATAATGATAACATGAAACCATCCATGATAATTAGAGATGAAAAAGATGCATACATCATTTTATTACATCTCAATTCATAGCTCAATATTACAATTATGGAGCATATTTTCACAAAAACAATACATCATGGATACAATAATACATTACATAATTCTTCCCTTATATCAACGAGAAGAGTACATCAAGTACAAGAATAACACATCAATGAAGAATAAGGTACAAAGCATAGAACAATCTTCAACCAAGTGAAGCTCTGGAAACTCTGCATCCGCTTCTACATCACGAACACAACCTAGGAACCCAATGGGGTGCATAGCACATTCCACCCAACCATGTGGACCCGAAGGTCCACTCCCCATGCTAGGAGTTGACAAGAAAGACCCACGACCAAGATAGAAAAGAAAAATGACCACAAGATCAAACCACAAGAGCAACCAAAACATAGCAAACAACAATCTCAACGACTACTTACAAGGTGATTGCTTCCAGAGGCATACAAAGGGAAAGGCAAGGAATACTATAGGAGAGTGTCGTCGCACGGTCCTATCATGGGTTATCTTGACTTCCTCTCAATAGGCGCTGATCCCCATCTATGGTTATCCTGACTGTCTCTCACTAGGCGTCAGCCCCATAGGGTGACACGTGCAAGACCACTAGCCTCTCATGAGGACGAGGTATCGATATTTCCAACCACGACCTTCTCAACCCACCCTTAGTCTACAAAAGTACTAGTGGTGTGAATGAGACAACTTACTTAAATCTTTAATTAATGTATTCCTACCCAAACCCACTAGTTTATTTTATTAGGTTCTCACTTGTTTAACCACTCTTCCATGGGTTATCCAGACTACCCCTTTATGCACCGGTCCCCATGAAGAGCCACTCTCCCTAATAGCCCTAAAACAAAACTTGCAACAACAAGAGGTGTACCAAACATAAAACACCAAAAATTACTAGTTTGAGTACAAATGTGAGGCATGGTCCATCTCGCCAAACAACCATAACAAGAGGAAAAACAATGAAATAAGGTAACACCCTCAAGATTTCAAAACTAATAATTAAATCAAACGTTTCAAAGTCAAATCAAAGAAATCCAACATAAACTCGTTACCCAATGCCTCAGGAATCCTATAACACCAACTATCATATACTCCCAACTGAAGGGTACACAAATACTTCGGTTTCCCAAAGAAACTCACATCATGGCTTGGAATATAAACTCGTCAGAATGGAAAATAATACAATGGAGAATACAATCAAACATGAGAATGTAAAAATCAGACTTTAATCTCCCAATGCAATTCCATGTAACGAAACTTAAAAGCATATTCGATACTTCACTTGTTTATACATTCCTATCCAATTTGACAAATAGACTAACTCAATAAGAACATGAAAGGATCACTTATTTAATAACAATAATCTAACTTCAATGTTGAATCCTTTAATTTTAAAACTCAATTAAATAAAATCTCACCTAGTAACTTTTAGATTATTAAATAATTCAAGAATCACAAATTTTATTGTATTTACACATCTATATTGAAATCATTTAAATAAATAAAGAACTATGAAAACTTATAGTATGTAAACCAACAAATTTCAATTAATTTATGATTCCTCAAATATACATTTATTTACTTCAAAATAAATAAATCTAATTAAAATATAACATATACATTAGTTTACTTCAAAATAAATAAATTTAATTAAAATATAACATATACATTTGTTTACTTCAAAATAAATAAATTTAATTAAGGGGAGATTACCCCTTAATTTTCCCCCCGGTCCTCTAATGTGGATAAAGGAAAAGCCCCCTTGCAGGAAGATCACAAGGAAAAAGATCAGGCTTGGGAAGAAGTTGGTAAGCTGAAGGGGAGATTGGAGAGGTTGGAAAAAAAGGTTCAGGAGGTGTCTCAATTTTCCCTAAGGGTCATGCACAGGTCGACCACTAGTCTTTACTTGCTGCAGAAGGACAAGTTTGCGGAAGATGCTGAAGATGATGTTGGTTTCAAGGAGTTGCTCGAGTTCCTCATGGCGGATTGGGTGACGACTATTCAGGATATCCCTGGCAAGAAGGAAAAGAATTAGGCCATTGGGCCTTTTTGTTCTTGTTTTTATCTATGTCTTGTTGTTTGTTAATACTGTTGAAGTGGTTGGACCCCTGGGGTCTTTGGACTTATTTGGCTGGTTTCATGCTTGCATGAAGGACTTTATTTCTCCTATGGTTACTGTTACTTTTTGTTTTTTGATGATGTGTTGTGGGTGATGGCTTTCTCTCTGCTGTCACTGTGTTGTTAATGTGCTTTCGCTGGATGACCTTTGTTGCCTTGTACTAATGGGTCAACACCCTTGTTTTGCTGCTTTTTATTTTAAAAACATATACATTGGTTTACTTCAAAATAAATAAATTTAATTAAAATATAACATGTACATTTGTGAAAACATTAAAAGATAGTAAAATAAACTATTTTAACCAATTTCATAATTAACCAAGTAAATGTTTTATCCAATAAGTTACTTGTGTTTAAATTAAGTGCTCATTTACTCAAATGAAAACACAAGTAGATTTTACTTATGAAATTTTTAGAATTTTAAATAATCAAATATATATCTAATTAAGTTTAGATATCATATACTTTATCTAATCTAACAATTACTATCAAAGGAAACTAAAGTAAGTAATCTTAACACAACAAGAAATCTATTTCAAAATACATATGAACATGAATATAAATATGAAAATTTAAAAGACATTTATTCATATTCCTAATGTTCAACATTAATGAAATAATTGCATATCCATTCCTAATTCTATAATAACTAAATTAAAACAAAATACATAATAACGTTATCCATTTTAAAACATATATAATTACATATAATTACATACATTTAAACTCAATGTTTAAATAAATAAGTTTACATTTATGTGAAAACAAATGCATATCTAAAATATGAATATTTGTATAGAAATTTCAGCCTTGAAATTCTGATGTTTCCCTACAAGTAGATGGTTGTTTACAACCAACAATTCAACTAAATATAGAGAAAAATAATTTATCATAAAAGAATAATAAACTCAAATCATTAAAGAATTAGAAATGAAATTATTGATGAGGTGGGACTGTTGTGTAAGAAGAATAAGTTAAGGATTGTATTTATTGTTATAACTTTAGTTCTAATATATTAAATTATATTTTAGATGGTATATATGCTATATATATTGTATATATCTTATAATATTATAATGATGTTAAAATTATATGTTACATATGTATTATATAGTGTATATATTATAATATTATAATATGTTGTTAAATTAATAATATAATATTTTAAAAATATATTATTTATTTGAATTTGTTATTAGATTATTTTATATATTTGAATTTAATAGAATGAAAAATATAAAAATAGATAAGCTAAGTTAAATCGTTTATATTGGTAACATAGGAGATAAAATTTCTTACTTTATAAAGTTAGAAAACATTAATTATTATATTAACACCTTTTTTGTCTGAGAGACACAAACTAAGAGAAAATATGTTATTCAAAATTATAAAAAATTGAAAAATATGCTATTTATAATACCATTTTTTCATGAAGTTACTATTTAAATTTCAAATAAAAACATAAATATTAAAATATATAACATAAATTTTAATTTATTTTAAAATATAAAAATCTAATTAAAATGTGGTAATTTTTTTTTGTAGAGTTTAGACTTAGATTTCTATTTTTCCCTATTTTTATTATTTTGATCTTGCATGCTTACATTAACCATAATTCATTGATAGAAGAAAAATATAGGATAGATAATACATTTTTTATTTTGATTAATCAAACAAGGTGAGTATTAAAGATTGAATAAATTAAAAATTATAATAAAAGATTGATTCAAGAAGAAAATTATTAAAATTAAAATTATTTATATTAATAATTAAAATATAAGATCATAAAAAAATTAAAGGGGTTGAGAAAAGTTTCACTTGATCAAATTTTTAAACTTAATTATTATAGTGGATGTTTTAAACAATTATTCTTTTGGAAATATCAAAACTAAGAATGAAACCAACATAAAATTTTAATAAAATATATTTCAATAAAATGATGTGTACACTAAGTTAAAGCATTTATATTGCTAGTCAAATGGTATGTAGGAAAACAAAAAACTAATAGATAAAAAGTCTTGCTTGGTAAAATTGGAAAACATGATTATTATAATGACACAATTTTAGATGTATTAATAAAAGTATAAGGAATTTATTCATATTTAAAAAATAAAAATATATATTGTCTATAACAACAATTTGTTTGGGGCTAGAAATTTATAAATTATAGGTTGAATGGTAAGGCTAACAATTTTTGTTGTGGTTTCAATTTTTTTTCTATGCTTTGTTTGTGCTAGACTGTTGCTCATCTGTCTTTCACTCTCTTTGTTTATGCTTGTGTTTTTCCTTTTAGTTGTTTGGTGGGTCGAGGTGTCTATGCTTTTTCTTTTGATTGTTTTATTGAAGTCATGGGTTTAGGGACCTTCCCCTACTTTCAATATAAAAAATTGGAAAACATCCTACTTATAGCAACACATTTTTTTCACTTATTAAATAATAACTATTAAAATTCCTAATAAAATAAATAAATATTATAGTATATAATAATAGCACAAATTCTAATTAATTTAAAAATATCAAAATATAATTAAAAGAATAAAAATAATTACCACTTTATACCACTAACCTAAAAGAATGAAAAAAGATATAAAATGTCTTACTTTGTAAAATATCAAACTACATTTTATAGAAACTAAAAAAAATACCTTTAGGTAAAATTGAAAAATCTAATTATTATATTAGCACTTTTTTTATATATTAAGAATGTAGAAATTATTATTTAAAAAAATATTATTTATTAAAAATTTAACAATGAAAAGAATAGTCAATTTATAACACTAATCTTTGAAAGAATGTAAACAAAAAAATCTAAATTATATATAAAATAAATATTTCAAAATATTAAATAAGATTAGCCATACCATCTAAAAATTAAGGAAGTTATTAAAAAAAGACTAAAATTTAAATATAAATTTGTTGATTAAACCATAATCTTCTTAATTAATATGAAGTATGATTTGTTACAATATATATAAGATTAATAGATGAATACTAATTATAATTTGTTACAATTATACAAGTGATAAGATTAATAGATAAATACTAAGTATGATTTGTTACAATGTGGAATTATATAATTGATAAAATTAATAGATAAATGCTAACCTTATAAAAGACTCAGCCATTCATAGGTATATGTAACAAGTAATAAGCAAATAATAGAATATAAATATATTTATTTTATTGATATGTAGAAGAGGATTTAAAAATATTAATCTACTTCTGTAAGACAGCACAGCAGTACAACCATTTACATAGAAGATAATTTCAATACATATATAACTAGCAATTGCAGTTAGATGTTAATACAATGTTATTTTTTGTATAAGTCCTCTTTTTTTTAACCTTTGGTATCACTTTTTACTTATAATTAACATTAATTTATTAAACTTTTAGTTTACGTATAGAGATGAATTTGTTATCTTTTAGAATTTGTCCCATACCTCATCGGGATAATTTTTCTATTATGAGTTGTTAAGTTAATTGCAAAGAACATTAGGTTAGGAATGAATGCCGTGTCACGTGCTACTTTTGTGTTGCCAATTTTAATTAGGTGATAAAAGAAGTCACGTGTTTTGAGTTTTAAATAAGAGTACAAACTGAACGCTTTCTAATCAACGGCTGCACGTAAATCAATGGTCGACAGACCATAACAACCCTTGGATGGTACTTTTTAGCTTTGTTCTATTCATATAAGATAGCCAATTTTCATAATATATTTTTTATTCACTACATTAAAAACCTTGCACAGCACATGCGCAGGGACTGCCTGCGCAGGCCTGCACAGCAGGAAAAAAACTTTTAAAGCGACAGAAAAATCGCGAAAAATGATGAACGGCTGAGATTTGTTTAACTGTATTGCAGTTACCTGTTAACCGTTGATAGTGAAAATTGGGTTGGCTATTTTCAAATATGATATGTCTTCGGCGTAATTAGAAGAGCATACTCACACACAAATATATATAAAACTATAAATCTACATCCAATTTCTGCATTAACCTTCTATTTCCAAATATGATACGCCTTCGACGTAATTAGAAGAGCATACTCACACACACAAATATATATAAAACTATAAATCTACATCCAATTTCTGCATTAACCTTCATCTAACTAATGGCTGGTAATTAGCAACTTAATTAAGACGCTAAACCACAAAATTTCTAAAAGCATGACATGGAAATTAATATGCAGCCATCAAATGCATGATACACAGGAGACATTTTTTTCGCCACTTCTTAATTGATATTTGCTAAAATTAACTAAAATTTTGTGTACACAAAAACTCAGATTCATAATTAATCCTCACCTTCCCTTAAACAAAATATTTCCTGCGGAATTCGGATTTCAAATAATACTCTGCACCTTGAATGGTGTAAATAGGATTGAATGTGCCTATGGGGCGAATTAAAACATTTTTTGGCACTTTATATAAGGTTTTTGTACAAAATTAGTTTTGACACAAAACAACATGATCAAAGAATTTATATTCCTTAGCAATGCTTGCATAGAAACGAATAGCACATACTCCCAAACTGGGATGATATTTTAAAAATTGAAGTGAAATGTTTTTAATATGCGTTGAACACGCCATCTCATTTTCTCTCAAATTCATTTCTCCCTTGTAATTTTTTTTCCATAACTACCGTTTTAAAAAATAAAATTACTAACTGATTAGAAATAATAAATATAAAAAATTACTAACTGATTAGAAATAATAAATATATTATATGATTATTGAGTTATGATTATTAAATAAATTAATAACTAAAAATATGAATAGTATTATTTATTGGGAGGTTAAATATTTTTAGATAGATATAGATTGTATAAATTTTTTAAACTAATACTATTAAAATAGTTTACTATTTATTAATAATTTTTAAGCATATGTATTCTTAATATACTCATAGTTATCAAATTGAACAATTGCTAACACAAAATTTAGTTGAATTATTAATCAATTTTTATTATTTAAAAGTTCCCCATATTTGAATGATTCTTTTATCAATATAAAATACATTGAATTCAATTATCATTAAATAAAAATGATAATTTAAAATCAACAATTAAACTCTACCATTTTCATTCGGCCCTTTGCCCCCCTCGTCCCATCTTTGTGGTTGATGTGTCCCTTTGTCGAAGAAGCTCTGGCTTCTTCTGCCCCTTGTCAGCTAGCATCATGGACACCCCTGACCCAAGTAAAAAGAAATTCATTAAAAACCTTGCCTTGAAAATTTCATTGCAAGACACCTCCCCCTCCCTGGGGCCTGTGGTGGAAAGCAAAGAGAAAAAATGCACAACCCCCACTCTGAGAGGCAAGGCCAAAGCCTCAAAGAAGACAAAATTTTGGCTCCACCAAATTGACTCATATATTGAGATCATTGAAGAGACTAATACTCCTTGACGGTCTAATAGACTGGTTACCAAGCAGGAAAAAGGGAAGAGTTTCAACGAGGTTTTAGATTCTGACAATGGTGATGGGAGTGAGAGTAGGAGTAAGGAGGTGAAGGAAGAGGGCGATGAGGATTTCTCAGGTTCTACTAGTAGCTCCTCCCATGTTTCCGAAAGTCTTAAAAAGGGCCTTGCTAGTATTAAATCAAGGAGGCCAAGCCTTGTACCTCTAACATTGCAGAGGGTAAAGTTCCTATGGAGGAAGGCCATAACAAACAAGATGCTGTCTGGGAGGAGCTTGGTGAAAAAAATTCAGGATGTTACTCAGTTTTCCTTGAAGATTATGCACAGGTCCACCACAATGTTTTGTTTGTTGCAGAAGGATATGGCTGCGAACGATGTGGAGGAAGATCCCGTCAGCAAAGATCTGCTTAAGTTCCTCTCTGAGGACTAGGCTATGATTACTCTTGTTAAGCCATGCAGTGGAAAGTAGATTTAGTTTTTGGTGGGTTTTTGTTTTTTGGCTGGGGATGGTTGTATCAGTGTTTGATCATGTTTTATTTTGTTAAAGACATTGTTAATTTCCTCTATGATTGGTATGACCCTCGGTGATCTATATCTCTTGTGACTTTATATCATGCTTTCATGATGGACTCTTCTAGTAGCTTTAGCTCGACTGTGTGTTTTTTGTACTATTTTTGATATGTTTTGCTTAGGGTGATGGTATGGTTTTTAGACCTGTTTTCACTGTGTTGTTAGTGTTAGTCTGCTATGAATGGCCATGGTTTCCTTGTTTTAATGGGACAACACCCTTGTTTTACTGCTTTTAATATAAAAAACAATTAAACTCTATATCACATTATATATAAATCATAACTCTTAAATTTACACAACATAAAAATATAAATAAAGTATTTCATAGTCAATTATATTTTTTCTTATTATGCCGAGAGGCGTAACCCTACAGTGGCAGCAGCCTCTATAGGAGGCCAGCAGAAGTAACGGTGTAAGAAAAAAAAACCGTTCTTATTTTGCATGCATGCACACATAACGCAATAGAAGGAATAGAAATGTCACAAATGTGGAAGAGTTTGTAATTGTGAACAACAAACTGTTAATTGGAAGACGAGACGAAGAGGCTCAAAGATAACATAAATATTACAAATGATCTTTGTTGTAACACCCCGTAGTGGAATGGGCATAAATTTAGCAATCGTGAGAATAGCCTACCATGCTCTCTTACACACTCTAATGTTTCATTCACAGGCTCTATATGGATTCAATTGATAGCCCTCTAAATGAGGATGAACCAGAGACGGAGCATCTGGAAAGCATTGCTCTGAACTCTGTATGCTCATCCCACCCTCACAGCACTCGAAGCTTCATTTGCACACAAGATTACACCAGATCTGAATTATAGTTCTGCGGTAGTCCAAGTCATGAGAGCGTAGATAGAGATATAGAGGTCAAGAGTTCGATCCTCCTGTCGCGTGCTGAATAGTGCAGACGTCGAGTGCTTTTTGTAGTGCAGCCCCCAAGGGTGCCAATACATACGACGCTTTGTAATCATGGGTACAATCTTCATTTCCCAAAGGTATTGATGATGTTCGGAAGGAGGCGTCTAAATCTCGGTGGACTACAATCAACTACTGGTAAATATACTCTGTCTCCATCCCCATATTATTAGATCCATTGATTATTAGCAGAAACGAGGTGTCATTTAGCTGCGACAATCTAAACCTCATCGACAACATTAGAGAATGTCTTTGTTCAAAAGGATTTTCTACAGAAAGCTGTCGGACGGGCTCTTTGAGATTTCGAAGTAGGTTTACATCTTCTGATCACTTCATTTATATCAATTCAATTATGTTTTTATTTCTCTGGGCAGGTTGAATTTATGACTGAAAAAAATGAAATAAAGTAATTGATATCATGATATTTTACTATTTGTATTCTGGAAAATAACCATAGTTGGGGTTCTATGAAAGACGGGTCATGCAGTGTTTGTTGTTTTGATTTTGCATTTGAGGTTTAAGAAGTTCAATTTTGGGCCATGCAGTGTTCGACTCCTGCTTCTCAACAGTGATTACGAAGGAACGTGCTTATAAGGTGTACTTGGCAAATATTGTTACACAGTTACATGACCAATTTAGGGATTCTTCATTCATGGGGATTATTATATCATGAGATTCATATAAATTTTTAAAATGGCGATTCGAATTCAGGTCACAAAGAAGGCCTTGGGTGAGTAGCTGAACTAAGTTGTAATTCCAGATCTTGTATATCTTCAAGAATTTACAGAGTTCATTGAAATGTTCAAGTGGAGAGTCAATGCTATATCACCAAGAGAATTTCAAAATAGCAATCGAGTTCGATTGTAATGCCATATTTGTGAATATTCACATAAAGTGTTTAATTTGGGTAATAATACAACATCTAACTCGTTGGGTGTGGTATACTGCAACAGATAAGGCCAGTTACAAGTTCTGGTGACAGAAGAGGTGCCTATAAGTCTCATGGTATTATGAGTTGCATGCTGTATTTTAACGCAAATTTAAAACTTTATCATATCTCCTGGGGACTTGAACCTAGGACTTCGGTATGGAAACCTTGATGCTCTTCAACAAACTCCATCACCGTGTTTTATTGTATAATTTTTACATCTTCAAAATTCTATTGAATTGCATTAAATTTAAAGTAGATATTTTAACCCAGGTGAGAGGAAAACCTTGGTTGATAAATGTACGTGCACAACCATGTTGGGTTTTAGGGTTTTTTTTGGCAATTTACAGATCTAAAAATATAGTATACTAATGTCTTCCTTTTTCCCAAAAAAACTGGCAATTCAAAGTTGTGTCAATAAAGAACCTTGGGCATTTAATGAATATTCATTACTTTGTTGATTTATGGATATTTTAACAAAATATTTACTTTCTTGAATCATTTAAATTTTTGAAGGGGAGACATAAATTTAGGTCACTCAGAAAATGTGAAGAAAGTAACCAATATTTTGTTACTGTGTCTCATGTGTGGATATTTAAAAATAATTTTCATCTTCAAGGATTTACTAATTTCTTTTAAATTTGCTCATCAAATGTTTATGTATAGTTAGTGCCCATACATTTATATTATTGTACATACATTTATATTATTGGATAATGTATATGTAATTCAGGAATCAACTTTAAGCTTTCTTGGATTGAAGATTTTTTATATTATTCAAAAAATCAAAATATCCAAGATCTTTTTAAAAGAGATATCCATTAGACATAAAAAGAAGTTTCTGAAATTTAAAAACTTAAGTATGAAAGAACTTTCCTTAAACAAAAGTTTGTAGAATTTAGAAACTTGAATATGAAAGAAATTTCCTTAATTTACTATTGCATATTAAAATAAGTTTTTGAAACTTCTTTTTGACAAAAATTCTTTCATACTTAAGTATTTAAATTTTAGAAACTTCTTTTTAAAAATTCTAAATTAATGTATTTAAAACTAAAAAATAAAAAGGAAATATTGTAAATTTACTATTACACATAAAAAAATATTTAGCATTAGTATTCTCATATTTGTGTCTATCTCATTGTTGTTCAATGTAGTGGTAAATAAGTTTATTTTAGCTAATCATTATATTTGATGTAGATTTGTTAGGTTTTGTCCAAAAAATGATACCGTTCACATAGGATGGTGTACATAAACTTTGAGATCTTTTAAGAATGCACTCCAAAATCCCTAGAATGAATATGCATCTTACATGTTTTAGAATTTGAGCTCTTTTAGTGTATGCTATTGATTATCTCATTCAAAATGTCGTGCCACAAACATCAAATTTGGTTCACAATAAATTAACTTCCACTTCAATTGAAGTGAATGATACAATATGACCATAAAAATAACATTAAAAAAGAAAATAAGAAAATTTGAATAGAAAAGAAATGGATAGAAAGCAATCTCCTCTCACCTAGGGTGAGGCAAGCAATGTTGTTCAAAGTTAGGGGTAGAGTTCAATTAGAGTTAGGGTTATGACACAATTAGGGCGAGGGTTCAAATAGACTTAAGATGGTTCAATTAGGGTTAAGGTTAGGGTTGGGGTTATGATGGAGCCAACATTAGATTAATTAGAGTTAGGGTTAGGATTTGGGTTAGGGTTAAGGTTAGCGATACAATAAGGATTACAATTGGGTTAGCAGTAGGATTAGTGTTAGGATTATGGTTAGAGATAGGATCAAGATTAGGGTTAGGGTTAGGGTTAGAGATAGAATTAGGATTAGGGTTGGGGTTTGAGTAAGGGTTAGGGTTAGGGTTATAGATAGGATTAGGATTAGGGTAAGGGTTAGAGAAAGAATTAGGATTAGGGTTAGTATTAGGGTTAGGGTTAGGGTTAAGGTTAGAGATAAAATTATGATTAGGGTTAGTATTAGGATTAAGGTTAGGGCTAGAAATAGGATTAGGATTATGGTTTGGGTTTGGGTTAGCTAAACCCTAACCGTAAAACTAAACCCATAAAATTAATTATGATTAGGGTTAGGGTTAGGATTAGTGTTAGGATTAGTGTTAGGATTAGTTTTAAAATTAATTATGGTTAGGGTTAGGATTAGGGTTAGTGTTAGGGTTAGAGATAAAATTAGGATCAAGGTTAGAAATAGAAATAGGATTAGGGTTCGGGTTAGTGCTAATATTAGGGCTAGGGTTAGGCATAAAGATAAAATTAGGATCAGGGTTGGGGTTCACATTACAAATATGGTTATGATTAAGGTGATGGTTAGAGATAGGGTGAAGATTAGGGTAAGGGTTAGGATTAGAGATAGAATTAGGTTTAGGGTTAGGGTTTTGGTTAGAGTTAGAGTGAAGATTAGGGTTAGGTTACGATTAGAGATAGAATTAGGGTTGGGGTTAGGATTAGTTGGGGTTATGTTACAAATAGGGCCAAGATTAGGGTTAGGGTTAGGGTTAGAGATAGAATTAGGATTAGGATTGAGGATTCTATGAGGGGAGAAATATCTTTCAAAGTTAGGGCTAGAGTTCAATTATAGTTAGGGTTATGGAACAATTATGGTTAGGGTTCAAATTCACTTAAGATAGTTTAATTAGGGTTAAGGTTAGGGTTAGGGTTATGATGGAGCCAACATTAAATTAATTAGGGTTAGGGTTAGGATTGGGATTAGGGTTATGGTTAGAGATATAATTAGGATTAGAGTTGGGTTAGCATTAGGATTACGGTTAGGGTTGGGGTTAGAGATAAGGTCAAGATAAGGGTTAGGGTTAGTGATAGAATTAAGATTAGGGTTAGGGTTTGAGTAAGGATTAGGGTTATGGTTAGAGATAGGGTCAAGATTAGGGTTAATATTAGAGATAGAATTAGGATTAGGGTTAGGATTAGGGTTAGGGTTAGAGTTAGAGATAGGGTTAGAGATAGGGTTGGGATTAGGGTTAGGGTTTGTGTTAGAGATAAAAATAAAATTATGATTAGTGTTAGGGTTTGTGTTAGAGATAGAAATAAAATTAGGATTAGTATTAGGGTTTGTGTTAGGATTAGGGTTAGGGTTGAGGTTTTTTTTATGATTAGGTTTAGGTTTAGGGTTACGATTTTGGTTAGAGATAGAGTGAAGATTAGGATCAAGTTACCATTAGAGAGAGAATTAGGGTTAGGATTAGGATTAGTTGGGGTTAGGTTCGAGATAGGGTTAGGATTATGGTTAGGGTTAGGGTTAGAGATATAATTAGGATTAGTATTGAGGTTTTTATGAGGGGAGAAATGTATTTCAAAGTTAGGGCCAGATTTCAATTAGAGTTAGCATTATGGCACATTAAGGGTTAGGGTTCAAATAGATTTAAGATGGTTTAATTAAGGTTAAGTTTAGGGTTAGGGTTATGATGGAGCCAACATTAAATTAATTAGGGCTAGGGCTAGGATTGGGATTAGGGTTATTGTTAGAGATATAATTGGGATTAAGATTGGGTTAGTATTAAGATTAGGGCTAGGGTTAGGGTTAGAGATAGGGTCAAGATTAGGGTTACAGTTAGGGTTAGGGATAGAATTAGGATTAGGGTTAGGGTTTGAGTAAGGATTAGGGTTAGGGTTAGATATAGGGTTAGTATTAGGGTTAGGGTTATAAATAGTGTAAGAATTAGGGTTAGGGTTAGGGTTAAAGATAGAATTAGGATTGGGGTTAGGATTAGAGATAGTGTAAGGACTAGGGTTAGGGTTAAAGATAAAATTAGAATTAGGATTACAATTAGGGTTAGAGATAGGGTCAAGATTAGGGTTAGTGTTAGGGTTAGAGATAGAATTAGGATTAACAATTTTTTCATCACCCATATATCATATATATTTTCCACACATTTAATATTTCATACATATTTGTCGCACCTAAATTATGCTAAACCCTTTAAACTATAACTATAACCCTAACCATAAGCCTAAACCCTAACCCTAACCATAATCATAAAACTAAATGCTAAACCCTAATCCTAAATGGTTAACCATAAATCTAATGCTAACCTTGACCATGATATAAACTTTAACCCTAATGCTAAGCCTAACTGTGATATAAATTGAAACCCTAAATTTTAACCCTAATCATAACCCTAATTATATTAATTTATTCAATGTATAACACTAAACCTTAACACTAAACCCTAACGCTAACTATAACCCTAATCATAAGTCTAAACCCTAACCCTCACCATAATCTTAATTGTAAACCAAATCCTAACCCTAATGCTAATCTTAACCTTAATCCTAACCTTAACCCTAACCCTAACTAAAACCATAGCCCTGACCAAATATAAATCCTTACCCTAACCCTAATTATAATTTCAATCCATAACTTAATAGTAACTCCAACCCTACCCTTAACACTAACCAAAGCCTTATTCTTAACCTGAAACCTAAAAACTGTTATAATTATAATCCAACCCTAACCCTAACCATAATTCTACCCCTAACCCTAACATAATTCTCACACTAACTACGACCATAAACCCAACCTTAACACTAAACCCTAACCCTAATCATAATAATAAATCTAAACCAAACCCTAACCTTAATGCTAACCCTAACCATGATATAATCCCTAATCTTAAATGCTAACTCTAATTATAACCCTAAATATATTAATTTATTCAATGTGTTACGCATGCCGTGAATGCTACTAGCTTATCTATCTTAATATATTAATCTATATATTATACGCTGAGAGATTTCATTTTATGATACAAAATTTATCTAGAATATTTTTCCTTTACAGTAAAGATAACTTTTAGTACAATAATATTTTGAACAGTAATCTATAAAGCATGGTTCCTTCTTTACAAGGAGAACATTTTTTGTAATGAGGTAGAAGTAGTACAAATAGATTATAATATTAAATTGAGTTATGCTTATTTGCATGACATTTATATAAGTAAATGAATAACTAAAGATAATAATAGTATTAAATTATTATATATTAAATCATAGGCATCTACCATTAAAATGTTACAAAAAGTTTGAAAGTAGTAAAAAAGTTGTAAAAGATTGAGATTACTCAAAATACTCTATTCTTAAAATTTTAAATACATCAAAATTATTTATTTTATAATATATATATTACATATAAATTAATTTTGAAGCTAATTTTAAGTAAAACATGAAAATTCTTAAATAATTTCAAAGTAAAATAAAATAATTTGAAGAAAATTAAAAAATTCTTATTCAAAAATATAAAGTACATAAAATAAAATAAAATTGGTATAGTTATTTTAAACAAATCTAAAAAAAAATCTATTAAGAACATTTTTTTAACTTGCAATTCCTTCTATTTATGTAAAACTATTCTATTTTACTTTGAAACTATTTAAAAATTATTTTATTTTATTTACATCCTCTAAGGTTTTTAATAAAAGAACTATTTTATTTATGGAATTTATTCTATTATTTATATAAAAATAATTATTTAATAAATAATATAAATAAAATAAAATAATTATTAAATAATTGTAAAGTACAATTAAATAATTCTTAAGATAAATAAAATAACCATTAAATAAATACAAATAAAATAATTTTGAATAGTTCTAAAATGAAATAAAATACATCTATTTATAGTAAATAAAATAACACATTTTTTGGTATTTTATAGATAGATTAAGATATCTACACTAATTTAATTAGTATATTAATTGAAATAATCTATTATTTATAACAATAGAAAATTCAAATTATTACAACATCACAAATCTAAACAAGTTTTATTGTTACAATATTTTGAAAGAATGTACTATGGTACTACATGGAATTTATTTATTTTAAGATTATTATAATTCTTTGTACTAAATGGGCTTGGAAAATCCTTGTCGTAATTGTTATGCTCTATGCTTCGCCATTTTGCATTCGGTCAAACAAATCACATCCAGTCTAAAGCTCCCATTTCGCCAAAAGCAGGTCGCAAGGATGCTGATTAAGGTGAAGTATTTCGACTTTCAAGAGGCAATTGCATTTCCTTGAAAGTTTCTGACACCTTCTCAACAAATCCAATATTCAATGCCCACAACTATCTTGTAGTTCCTCTCAGCCTAGAAAGTCAAGAAGAGGTATTGTAGAAGATGAACTATTATATCTTAATTTTTACTCTAGATATAAATTATTCTGCATAATGGATCCTAATATGATTTTTTTTCTTCATAATTTTTTGTGTGCATAATTGTTGTGTCCTTTTGATAAGCTGTTCATTTCATTGCTTACATTTTTGTACAACAACTCTAATTATTGAATTAGGATGAATTGTTATCCACCAAAGCCCTATATGTTTGAAGGAACTCAGAATGTTCCTACTAGAATTGATGCACTTCCTTTTTCCATAGTTAGATCAAGTTATATTCACAATAATTTTCAAATCTTGATACGATTCACCCTTTGTTGTGTACTTGAATACAAGTTTTATTATGGAAAGTTAGCCTTTTGATTAGGCATGTACTACTTATGGATATGTTGTAGGATTCTTAAGTAATTCTCTGATCTTCCTGTCATTTGCAGTTCCAGAGGTTGAAACTACTCAGGAGAGAACAAAATGGCTTCAATATATGGGTATTCCATCTTGCTAGTAATTGCTTTAAAGTTTGGTGTTTTTTCAACCTTGTTGACCATAAAGTGATCTACTTACCACATATTGATTTTGATGTGCTTCGTTCCCAACTGATTCAATCATGTGGAGGGAAACTTCAAAATTTTCTTTTATATTTGGATCCAAATTTTTCTATGTTATTTCTTCATTTTTCACTGATGATTTTCCTGTTAGGTATTAAATTTTGTTGATACTTATTTGAAATGAAATATGCAGATGACTATTTCCTAACATCTAACTTTCTATTTTTTATTTTGATAGTTTTGTGACCATTGTATCATACTTGGCACTCTTTTATCTGGCATTAATATTCTTCTATAAATCATTTATTCACAGGTAACATTCATCCATTTCAATCAATCCACGGTGTAAATGCAATCCTTACCTATATGATAATGAATTTGAAATTGAGATTTATTTTATGTACAAAGAGTTATTTGATCAAGACATTAGTTCAACAAACTATGAAATAAGTGAAGCAGATGCTCTTCGTGTCATTTAAGTGATTCTTCCTCTTGTCAATGCATTGCTTACAAAAATTAGATAACTTTTTTCAAGGGATCCATCCACCACTTTAAAGATTCTTTTTCTTTCTCATTTGGAGTTATAGGCATTCAAAACATTAATATCATTTTTTCATAATCGTCTTCTCTTAGATTCCTAGTCTTCAATTTGATATTAGTTGCTCTGAAGCTACTTCTTTGCTCACATAATCCTATTAGTGTAATATAATATATTTAAAATGAGTCATTACAAATTGTACCTTTATTTTTCTCTGCTCTAATTTATGTCTCCTCTCAGTGCACCAAATTTGTGTTGAATGTCATGGATATATTCCATTGGACCTTGATAAAATTGATGGATTTGAAATTTCTTCATACATTTTTGTTCATAATTATAGATTGTCGTTTATTTGTAGTTGGAATCTATTCTTTGGCTTCTAGCTAAATGTGGTCACATGATGACAATATGGACATTAATCGAACTTGGTATTTTCTATAAAAAATTTACCTAATGCTTGGATCTAGAAAATGTGCTTTTATGCTTTAAATTGAAATTGCTTCCTTGTGATTGACATTGGCAATATCTTGTCATGCAGGGTTCTTTGTTATCTTCATCGTCCCTAAACTCTACTCTGGCTACTCTACCCAAGTGCATGGATATGGTATTTTCATGTTATGTATTTAATATTTGATTCTTATGCCTTAAACTAGGTTTCATCTTCTGATTTAGTCTCAATCTATGGATATTAATGGATTACTTGTTGCTTCATTTTTGGGAGGCATGGAATTCCTGCACCCATAAGAAAGCAGTGCTGACAACTACAACTGCTCTTGCGTGGAACTTATCCTCAGTTGCATCCCGTGTATTGGGGGGTAGGTTTTGACAACTACTAGCTTTTTCTCAAGTTGCATGGATTTATCTATAGTAGATAAGATGACTCAAATTTTTTACTTGTGCAACTTTCATTTTGAATGTTTCTTTGCAACTATATCAACAATCTTTGAATGTAGAACTAGATAGTCAAAATGAATTTCCTCCACCATAAGATGTCCAAGATGGGGAAAAAAATGCAGGAGATATTACTAAATTAGAGGTGGGATTTTAAACAACTATAAACAATTTTGTTTTATTTTATACGCTTTCAACCATCCTTGTTTCAATAATCTTTTTTACAACCTTGAGCTAAAAACATTATTTAATATTGATGTACAATTGATGACAATGTCACAGAAAGGAAGCTAGTTGTTTCATTTATACTTTTGATTTTTATTATACATAGATTACATGTTGATGTAATCCCAAACTACAGTTATAAATGTCAACTATTTATCATTAGAGGAAAACTTGCTTTTTATGTACCTATTATTTAATTTTTTTATCAACATTGTTGCTAAAACTTATCAAACACAACAAATTAAAACATAACTATTCTAGAAATTTTTGGAAGGAACTTTGTTGCTCTACAACTCTTAATAAGTGGATTATTAATCCACTTTATTAAATTTTAAAATAACATTATTTATAAATACAAATTTATGTTTTATTTATATTTTCATCATTAGTAAAATAATAGTATACACTATCAAATCGTTATAACCTTTATATTAGTTTAATATTTTAATTATTAAAATTCTCTTAATAATTTAATAATTTAATTTATCACTTTAATTAAATCAATGTTACAAAAATGAGCAATGAAACCCAAAGCAATGCCTGAACGACAATGAACAACGACCATGCCCAATACTTGAAACACATTAATTATCTAATTAACATGAATGAAAAAACATAACAACATTAAATGAACAATTAAAATGAACGACATGAAATAGAACAATACCATTACAAAACTGGGTACTGACAGACAACATCGTCAAACAATGATAGGATGATGGACACAGACGGGGATACTTTCTTGTCAACTCCTTAAACCACATCATATCCATTAGGTATTTTGGGCACGCTTAGACTCGACGGTGCGGGTGGAGTTGATACCTGGTACCTGCAGTCTTACATAAAACTAAGTGTCAAAACAATATATATATTCAATGCCAAACACACTGTGAGAGAGAATTGCAGTGTAGTAGGGTGCTCACAGATGAGCGATGCAACACCGTCCTTCTCACCCGAACCTCAACCAATAACCATATTCTAAACAACATCATCATTATACAATAAGTAAACAACTGCATAAGCATAACATCAAACACATATGTCCACATATCATAAGCAATAGTAGAAATGTCATAGAAAACTGAGTCCAATAAGCAGAACTGTCAACCAACCAAACAATGTGGTGAAACAGTCACCAACATAGTCTCAAGTATGCATCAAACATAAATAGTATCCAAACAGTATCAACCGCACACAAAAAAGTATCATAAGAGTATTAGTAACATGAGAGGCACTACACCTCACTTGAAACTAAAATGGGACAAAAAATCCAAAATGAGTCATAGGAAATTATCTTTTGCATTATATCTTTGTGTGTTTTCAATCTTTGAAAAAATTGAAAAAAATAAAAAATAAAAACATTTCAAAACAAAACAAAAATAAAAAGCAACCAAGATGAAGAACCAGACCTTGAAAGATACAGTTAAGGTCACTGCGAAGCTCTGCAAGGAGAAGGTAGTGGAAATTGATGATTCCTTGGTTCAAAACTCTCCTAATGTGGAAACTAAGGGTGAGAAAAAGGTTCAAGAGGAGGAGGATGTTGAATAGAAGCATGTGAAGTCGAAGCCTCTAAAGGTTAATCCCTTGTCAGAGGAATTCTCCTATCTTAATGATGATTCCACCTCTATGTTTGAGCTTCTTGGCACAGTGAGGGCGGGGGCTACTGACACTTTCAAACTAGCAAAATGGACTCTCCAGGAATTTAATAGGGTCAACATCAAAATAAGGGGTTTGAATTTGCAAAATATTCTGAAGGGTTTGGCCTCATATATACTGATTGACTGAATTGTTGATCTTGAGGGTTCATTCACCGATTTCAAGTCCCTTTGTGAGCAGTGCTTGGATGGTTTAGAAACCAAGGTATTGGATACCAATGCAGATATAAAGAAACTTCTCCACGCCTGCCACATTTCAGTAAAGAATAGTGTGGATTATTTGGAGGTCATGTTTCGCAAGATTAGTGAGCTTAGAGAGGACTAGTTATATTTTTCTAAGTTAATGGAGAAGGAACAATTGTCCAAAGGTAAAGGGAAAAAGGTGTGAAGGATGATGGTAAAGTCTGATTGTTAGAGGGTTGGCTGATTGGAAGAAATCCTTCAAAGCTGAGAAAAAAGAATTGTTGGACATGATTGTGCTACATAGGAACCGATAGCTTGAGGCGGCCAACATCTTAAGGAGTATGAAGTAGTGTCCTATTGTCTTTTTTTGTTTGTTTTTGTTGTTTTTGGGTTTCAATTTCTTTCCTATTGTTTTGTTGTTGTTGGCTGCTACTGATAATTTAGTGTTTTATCCTTGGAGTAGCATTTTGTAACTCTTGGTGTTTTAAGTTTTGGGCTAATGTTGATGTCTTAATTTAGTATCTCTTGAACAACATTTTGTATCTTAAGTTTTAAAGGGTTTCAGGTCCCTTCAAAACCTATTTTTCTTGTATAATGAAAACAAAAATCAAAAGCAAAGGAAAATCAAGAAAAAATATTGTCTTTATCTTCTTAGATTTAAATTTTTAATGTTCTTGATGCATATTTATATGTTGAAAATCTCAACAACTATTTTTTGTATCTCTTACTAAAATAAAATGTCCAAAATAAAAGCACATTTCCTAAAACCACTTTTGGGAACCATAACAACATATTAGTGCAACAAAAACATATTAAACTATTTTATTGGACCTTAAACTATTATCTTTGGTAAAGGCTTGGAAAAAAATAGACTTTGGATCTTGTCTAAATTCACAAATCAATGTATCATTATCAACAATATTGTTAAAATATGTTAAAGCTTGATTTAGATCTCTTATCTTTTATCTCTATTTTTTCTCTTTTCTTGAATTTTTTTTTATTCAAGTAAAGTGTTAGCATATATATCATTAGTGGATACACTAGCTCAATAGATTTATCTACTCTTGAGTTGGAAGGATCTACTCTTTATCTATCATCTTGCTTGAGGCTCACAAGGCTAGCTCAAGTAAACATCTTTTATATCTATCACATTGCTTGGAATCACAAGGCTAGTTCAAGTAAGCATATATTTATCTATCATTTTCTCTTGGACTCATAAGTCTAGTTTAAGTAAAACTATCTTGATCCATTCTCTTGGACTCACAATTCTAGTTGAAGTAAACAATTTCTCTATCTTAATCAATATTATTTGGATATCTATATTAACTTTGAAATTTTTTGGTTTTATTTGATAATTATATCTTATCAAATAAAGCTATTCAAATAGTATCCAAGTTTAAAGTGTAAAAAATTTACATATTCATAACAATTTTTTATGCCAATCACAAGATCACAATATAATAAAATCATGGAATCTCATCAAACCGAGTCAAACATGCAAAAAACCATGGGTTGTAGTCAATATGAGTTGGGAAAATCTTCACAAAAAGTACCCCAAGATCCATATGGGAGTCTTATGCCACAATCTTCATTGGATGTTCACACTGATGAAAATATTAAAAACATTAGGAAAATTACTAGAATTTGAACAAGACCCTAAAGCAATGAGAGTTATGGAACTTCTTGCTACAAATCCTGACCACTATCTTCAAATGTTAATTCACAAATGGGCCAAGTTACTTCCTAATTTTTATACCTGAAATCCATTTCAACCATCATCTCAACTTGACATGGTCAAGGTCCAATGGTTCTCCTATCAAGATACACATGATCATTTTATACCTAATCCACCCCATACCATTTCACATTCCATCCCACATAATACAAATCCATTTCAAACAAGTATGCCATTTCCTTAATATTTACCTATAACACAACCAAGACATGCCCAAATCTCTACATCTTTACCTCCTATATCCCATCATTCCACTTATCACCAATTCCAAATGCTCCCAATATCTTCCCAAATAATGCACCACATAATTTATAATATATCCCATCTATCCATGTCACTACCTTTTTTTCCCATAAATACCCCTCTAGTTTATCTTTCCATCCCTCAACTACTTACATCCAATATACCCATAAACATGCATACCCTACAAAATCATCCATCCTTTGCTACATACACACCTCACAACATATCTATCTCCACACCCATAAATAACTTGGCATCACAAATTTAAGAGTTACATAAAATTATGAAAACCATGGATGAGAGCATTAAGAAGAAGCTATAGATTTGGAAGACATGTCCTTATCCCTTTGATAGGTCCATACCCATGATCCCCTTTCCTACAAATTTTGAAATACCTAAATTCAATAAATACAAAGAAAAAGGTGATCCACATGAACATATAAGGGAATTTTACCTATCTTGTCTTGAGGTTGCTAACAATGATACTTATCTAATACACCCCTTTCCTTGAAGATTAGGAGGCTAGGCCATTGATTTGTTCCCCCACCTACCACATGAGATTAAGTCTTTTCATGAGTTAGCTCAAAAGTTAATTTCTCATTTCTCATATAACATGGAGTATAAAATCTCTATGATTGTTCTATGCAATAAAAAATAAAGAAATGGAGAATCCTTTGCCATATTTTTACAATGATGGAGAAATATGGCAAGAAAACTCCCCTATCTTATTCCTAAAAAATAAATTTTCCACATATTCACCCAAAATATAAATCAAGAATTGGCATTTTACCTACAAGTCGAATGTGATAATACATTTGATAAGATCGTAGAAAAAGAATTGACCATTGAAAAATATCTCATTGCTAAAGGTCTTGTGAAAATCTATAAGGATAATAAATAAAATGGCTTTTCAAACTATTGATAAACCCCATATTTGGGAAAAAAATTAATGATGGTGTAGTAGATGCCAAAGCTATCCAAAACATGCAATCATCATCTAACATACAAATATTAGCAAACACACAAAAAATACTCAAGGTGTCACTATCCCTAGGAGAACCCCTAGGAAAAATAATCATCCTAGAAGAAAATATACTCCTTTATGGGAGCCTATTGAATCCGCTTTACAAAAATTAGTCCAAGCTAAGCTTATTACCTTACCAGAAGTGAGAAAATTGGAACCTCAAGTCAAGCCCATGTGGTATAAAGGGAATGGATTTTGTGAATATATAGAGTTAAAAGGCATAAAACTCCCGATTGTGTCAAATTGAAAAATATTATTCAAGATCTTATAGATAGGGGTGATATTGTTGTTGAAGATCATCCCTCTTCATCTAATAGTGATCTCATGATATACATAGATTCAATCCTGAACTTTGGTAAAGAGGGTTACCTTAACAATGGTAGTGACTCCAAAGATGCTAAATATGATTTTATTCCATATGAATACACCATAGCTCAAGTTGAAGCAACCAATACATGTAGGGGTAAAATAATTCCTCAAGATATCCTTTTCATCCCATCCAAAAAATTACAATACCAAGACAAATCTTCCAACCTAGCCAATGATCTCCTTTCATCTCATAATCGAGATTAAAGTATCTCGTCCATACCATCCTATGATCCCTCTCCAAATAAAAAGAAAATAATCCTTTCCACCCTATCTCAAAATTCCCTTCCAAATCAAGATCAAAGCAAACCTTCTATCTCATCCAATGATCCTCTCCCATCTCATGTTCCCATACCTTTCACTCCATGTAGTGTGTTGGAAGAATGAAGAAGGAGACCTTTGGTTTTGTTGTGTTTGTTATCATTGATGTCAACATCGTTTGGTGTCTAATTTTTTCTCATTCGATAAACTCTGTTTATGCTACATTGATCCAATAATTTGTTCCAAAATCCTTTTGAGTAGAATATCGACTCATATGATTTTGGTATGTTATTCAGGATTGCTAGATGCAACTGTGGTAAGGGATTTGACAATTTTGGTTGAATAAGTTGAAAATTGCAAATGAAAGTTGTTCAACTTACAGTTTTTGGCACGATCTTCATCTCACTGACTTAATCAAGTGGTATACATTTCATGGATGCTTAATGTGCTTGTGTTTTGGTCTGGGTTGACATATCTTATGCTTGACAAGTTTCGTTTTAAGTGTCAAAGATATTTTGTTTTGAAGATGACAAGACATTTTGAGTTAAGTATGCCTACATCCAATTAGGCTGACCTAATTGATGTATGAAGATGTAATCATCTATATATATATATATATATATAGAACATCCATACACTATTCATATATAGGAAGTATGATAATGCAAAAATATGTGATAGAGTGATATTGTAAAGCTGTTGATAGTTGTTGATAGTTTATATATAACTACAAACCGGTGCAAGACTTTTTTTCAGAGCTTAATTGGAACTGTACTCAGCACACAAAAGGTGCATTCCATCAGTTCACATTTTGGTAGTGAGCCACACTCTTTTGTAATCATTTTCAAGCTATGAGCCTTTCAAGGACAATGTGTCATGTAATATTTTATGATCGATTATAATATATTTTGAGTTAATCCCCACTGTGGGTTTTCCACGAAAAAATCCCGGTGTCTATGAGTTGTGTGATGTTATGATCTCTTTCATGTTTTTACTTGAAGTTGCTGCTAGATATATTTTAATAATTGGATGGTTAGTAATCAAATGGTTTTGTAGAATATTGATTCACCCCCCCTCTCAGTTTTCTGTATATTCAACAATTGGTATCAGAGCTTGGTTCCTTTGGAAAATTTTAACAGATTAATGAAAATATTGAAGTTTGAACACATGGTTGACAAAAAAGTATCTTGTTCCTCCAAAAGAGATCTTTGCAACTGAGGAACTCCATGTTGCTCTTGAAGATCTAGATAAAAGTGAAGATGAGAAAGAAACTTAGAAAGAAAATTTGAAAGAAGCAAATGAATGCAACATAAAATTAAGAGAGAAAATCAAGAATTTCAAAAAAAGGCATAGAGAAGTCAATGATCAATTGAAGAAAGCTAGTGAAGACATTATTGGAATGAAGGTCCAAGTGGAAGAAAATAAAAGAATTGAAGAATGTCAGAAAGCTAAAATTTAGAGTAAAATTGATGAATGTACAAAGTTTGAACAAGAAGTGGTAACTGATGAGACCATAAATTGTCTCATATTTTATCAAAGAAAATCATCTATTTCTTCTTAATGCATTAATGTTAAAGTGGATTTGAGTGATGATTGAAAGTTCTTTAGCTTATTTGAAGTAGAATATAAAGTAAATGTTTGATTTATTTTTAGTAATTAAATGTGATCCAAATTGCCTCTAATATGTCTCCATGAAGTTTTTAAGATGATATAATGCAAATAAATGAGTTATTAAATAACTCATGGTAAGAAGAAGCTTCATTAGACACTTGCAGTAGAGAGCTCTACACTTGAGATAGTTAATTCCTGAAAGCTTTAGAAGGCTTTGGAGAAGTAATGAGAAGATAGAGAAGACTCCCAACACACTCCTACATTCATGCAATGTAATGATCCTCCATTTGTGTTGTCCTTGAGTTGCTTACCGACCCGCTGTGAAGTCGAGTATTGATTGGTATGTTGTTTGATTAATTGTGTTTTGAAGTGTTTAAATTTAAGGGGCTTTATAATGTTGCTTGCTTGAAACGTATTAAATAAAAAAAAAACAAAAACAATAAATAATAAGTGGTAAAATATAATAAATAAATCGTAATACAATTTATAAATCAAATGAAATGAATTATCATTACTACAAGATCTAAATTTAGGTTATTTGTTACAATGGATTTGCAACTACTTTGCAAGAGTAAGTGTAACTTATTTTTGAAGATTCTTGTATCTAACAGTTAGTAGAAAATATCTACTACAAGTTAATGTAATGAAAATAAATACATGCCTATAACTGTAATGATGAGCATGTTTAGTAGTTACTCCCATTAAGGAAGCATAGTGGAGAGGATAGGTAGGCGCATGGTGAGGGCATGCAAAAAGGTAGAGATCCTCTTTAATGGTAATAGCCTATTTTTAGAAGACTTAAAAAAAATAAAAACTGCGAGTGGAACTCTCCGAACGGGATAGGAGGACATATACTTCACTAGTGTCCATTATTACGGGGACGAAAATGAAGGAAAGAGGGGGAAAAGGTTTTCTTGGTTTCTCTGGAAGTCTTTTGGGTTTTTTGGAAATGATCACAGAGGAAGGAGATTTTTGGGTTGCTGAGATTTCAGAGAGGCAATTGGAAATTGAAGATCTTTGCATCAAGTCTGTAGCTTTGTCAGGCTAATACATCAGGTTCCTCTGAGATCCCTTATCTTTTCATGTTTAGGATGGAAAGTAATAATACAGTTGTGTTTTCGAGTTCAAATTATGTGTCTTTATACAACTCAGCTAGTGAATATAAGTTCTAAAACGTTTCTACTCTGTATTGCTCTTTCTTGATGTTCTCTTTAGATTATTTTCAACGGGGTATTGCTTCTGTTTCTGTTTGTTTCAAGAGTGTGGGGGTTATTTTTCTTAACTATCATAGCTCCTTCATTTTTATTAATACACCTCAATACAACAATAGGTTTTTGTAGTTATGGCTTCCATGCAGAAGATCTCCCTCCTTGTGTGCCTCACTCTGTTCATACTGATATGTTGGATTTTTCCTTTGCTTAAATGTTGACCTTGTTTGCTGACTTGAAACATTTTGAAGACGACTACCAAGAATGGAAATTCACGCACTTCACTGGTACACTTGTATGGCCGGCACTGGAAATGTAGGTTTAGATTTATTCTGAATCATGTTTGCAAGTTTTCTTTGTTACGCCATTTTACTCAGCCGTGTGTCTTGGGAATACCTTGTATTGTTAACTTATTTTTTTTACAATGTACTCTGACTTCTTTAATCACCTTTTCCCTAACCGGACTTAGGCGTGGTATTCCTGAGCCATGTTCCTAAACTTCTGTTCGCAATTGCAGCACTTGAAAATAAAATATTGTCAATTACTAACATAATAAAGAGCTTTCCATTGATCGTGGTGAAGATTAATTTCCAAACTTCAAACTTGAGCGAGTCTCTGGAAACTCGCCACCAAACAGAAATGCATTAAGTTCAAAAAAAGAAAAGTTGTACATTATTTCTCCTACTCATAAGTCACGTTTTTTCTGCACCTCACCTTTCTCCTTCCCTTCAGTCTGGTGGTTAACATTTGGGATTTGATAGTAAGGCACGTAGATGGCGATAATTCCAAATTCCAATATTCATTTTCTAATATACTTGACAACCTGTCACTATACAACATTTAGAGTTGAGGCAGTGTACAAAATTATGTAGCCTCCCTGAAACCTTTGGTAACTTATCACAGTTGCAACTTTTAGACTGCAAAGGTGTAGTTAATTAAATAATCTCTTTGATTTCATTGTCAACCTGTCTAAGCTGCGGTGCTTGAACATAATAGGAAGTTTAAAGGTTTTAAGTACCTTTCTGATATTTTTGGTAACTTGTCATGTCTGCAACACGTGAAAATAGAATGTTGTTGAGGGTTAAATAATCCCTCTGATTTTATTAACAGTCTATCACAGTGCAGCACTTAAAATAGAATGTTGTCGAAGTTTAAATTTGCTTCCTAATCCAAAGCCGACCTGTCAAAGCTAAATTTTCTTCTACGTCATTAGTATAGTTCTCTCTACCCTTTTTAGACTCTTTCTTACTATAGATCGTCTGTGGATTCATTTGCACGAATTGCATGGTTGATATACTTTGAAATCCCCTCTATGGCTTTCCCCTGTATTTGCAATCTTATTCTTTTGGACCCTTGATGGTGTGGCTCTTGTAGTTTCTATTTGCACCTTTGTGGTGGTTTCCATTTTGCGCTGACTCTGTTTCCTCTCCGATGTCCATAATCCATGATACCTTGATGGTGTTTAATTTCTTTGATTATGTTTTATGTTATTCTCATTTCTCTTTCTGTGTTAAGAAAAATTTATGACTTTGGAGATATCCTTCTGCCTCCATTCGTCACTTCCCTGAATCTCCACAAGAAAATCGTATCTTTTCTAATGATCAAAATGACTCACATCTCTTGGAACAATTTCTCTTGTAGTAAATCTGTTCGCACCTCTCCTGCTCTCTTATCACTTTTGGGATGGGAGTCCCGAGACCTTTAAAGATCTAGAATTGTTAAATATTCCTCTAGGCTTAAGTAATAGCTTAGGTTGATCTAGAGTTCCTCAATTATTCATGCGCTACAATCTCCTTTTTTTGGTTGCTCCACTTTGCTAAGTGTTGTAGATGCGCCTATACATATCATTAAATTTTAAATATATATATATATATATATATATATATATATATATAATCATGTAAATGTTTGTCTATGTATGAATAAGAAATCTGCATTGTGGTCATAAATATCCATGTAATTATTGGAAATAGTGATATAGGAAATATTGGTTTATTCCATTAGATGGTTAAGTTCTCTTGAGTTGAAAAGGACAACATAGTTTATGATAAACTTGCTTTTATTGCTTTCTTTAAGAGAATCTTCTATAGTTAGATATGCGTGAGGAAAAATAGTTTTATTTATTTATTTTGAGTAATGTGAGTATTTCTAAAAGTATAAAATGTAAATTGAGTGTCTATTAGTAATTCTCATGTAGTACATGCACTATAATGAATATTTTAGAAGATTATTATGAAGATTTTATCCTTCTATAAGAATAACTAAACTCTAGAATAGTAGACAATAATAGATGATTTTTTTATTTGTAATATAACGCTTCATCATATAAGAGTTTACTTATCAAGATATTGGCATAAGATGGTGAGTGAGAGGTTGTAAAAGTCGTCACCTTGACGAAGTCTTTAAGTTAGTAAACCTTAAACTCTATCCATTATTTCTTTTAATGATTTCTTAGAGCTATACTTGAATATGAGAGGAATTTTGAGGATGAATAGGACGATGCTTCTATAATAGTTGTGCATTATGATTCATTATATAAGTAGATATTGTTGAAAGTTGTGAAGGTTTGATTTTTGCGATAGATATTGAAGTGGGTGGATTTTGTTAATCTTGATTGAGTTTGAAGAATTTGATGCGATGTTTTTCACTATTTGTTCTACCGTTGTCACCTTGATGGAAACCATTGTGTTGATAATTTGTTGTCTTCCAGAGGATAGAGGGGATATGATTTTTATTTTATATTTTTGCAAGAGTTGGTATGGGGGCCGACGACCTAGGAGGATCGCCTTGGGTAACCCATATCAAGCTCGGTGTATTTATTGAGTTTAATGTTGTTTCACCTAAAAGCAGGTGGTTTTATGATTCTGTCTAGTACTTTGATGATGGTTGATCTTGCCCTTGGATTGTTTTTATGTGCCTTGAGCATTGCATTTGAATGTGGTTTTCGTTACCTCAAAGTTCTAGCGCAAGATGGTGCATGCCTCTCTTGGTGCAGCTATTTTATTGGATTATGTTTCATGAGCAAGTTGGCTTTCCATTTGAGTTTTTGAGATATGTTGTTAGTAGGGGAGTGGTTCTTCATGGGTGCCGGCACACAAAGTGGTGCCTGGGTAACTCATGTGGAATTAGTCTAATAAGTGAAAACTGAATCAATACATTAGGTAGTCTAAAACACTTAACTGTATAAATTATGCCTCGCTCATGGACTCAAGGGCTAGTTCAGACTTGGGAATGAGTCGAGAAGGCCTGGAATGGGAAGATCATTATCTTGTCTTTATGAAAGATAATCGATTCCGCATTGGATTGCATGTGGGGCAGGGTTTCGTAAGAGGTCACCAGGGTAACCCAAGTTGGGGGCCAGGGCCTAGGAAGATTCGCCAGGGTAACCCATGCAACATTGCGATGACACTCTTCCTTTAACAATCATGTATGCTTTGTTTCCCTCTAAGTTATTCTTGGGCCTCTGGAAGCACATGTTGGCATTTGTATGTTGATGCTTTATTGGTTATTCCTTATGTTGGGCACATCTTGTGTTGGTTATATCTTGTGCTAGAGATTGCCTTATGTTATTGTGGGTCTTGTTGTGAAGTCTTGTATCCTTGTTTTGTTTGATGGTTATTGTTGGGGTCCTTCTTGTCATCTCTTAGCACAGGGAGGTGGGCCTTAGGGTCCACGTGGTTGGGTGGAACGTGCTATGCACCCCATTGGGTCCCCAGTCGTCGATCGAGAAGTGTGAAATTGTACCTTACAGTGACTCCTGAGTTGTACCAGAGTTGGATCCAGTATTGCAGCTTTGTACTCCTTTGTTTCAAATGTATCATTCCATTTTATTGTATCTTCCCCATTCATGTTGGGAAGCGGCATTGTAATATTGTAATCTTTGATTAATGTATTGTCCATGATCATGTTATCTTATGGTTACTGGTGTATACTTACCTTTCATTTGATGTAATGATCTTGTTGTGAAAAGTAATGCACTCATGTAAACCCGAGGGATTTGATATATGTAGTTCATGTTTAGTTTCATTTCATGTGATATATGGTTATTATGATGTATGTTAGTACTTTTTAAAAAAAATTGGTGCCATAAATGTTAGATGTATTAGTATCCTTTGGGGTCGCTTGGCGGGGAATTACATGCAAAATCATGGAGCATCATTCATTCCTAAATTAATGGAATGGGTATTTGTTTCATGTTGAGTTCAAAGATATCTCATAGTTATTAAATTTCATTCTTCCTTCTTCCACCAAAGATAACTCAAGTTACCACATCAATAAAATGTTGCTGCATGATTATAACATGTTATTTATGTTAATAATCAATGATTTGGTTGACTGAACTGAAGAATAATTCATTCATTCATGTTCAGAACTTGAAGACTTCCTAAAAATCAGGCGTACAAAAATTGTGAAAAAATGAAGTTTTTAGTAAAACAATGATATCTCCCTCGTTTCTCAACAAAATTAAAAAATTCAAAATGATCTAGAAACTATATTTGAAGATCTAAAAACCCTTTTGAGTATTTGGTGTGATTTGCAGCAAGGAAGGAGCAGTACACGTCAGAAAATGACTAAGATAAAAGTGGCGTGATGGAGGACAACAACTTCAAGTTTCTTAAAGTTTTATAAACGACCCCTCAAAAATAAAATCTTGGATCTAAATTATTAGTGGATTGATATAGAATATGAATTATATAAATAAAATGTAATTATTTAATCAAAATAAGGGGATTATAAAGGCTTGTTTCAGCCCGAGGAAATAGAATAGATCTAGTTTCATTTACCAACAATGTATTTCCAACTTTCTACAGTAAATTTGAATTCAAGCAAGAATTTTCATTTCCATCAAGTGTCAAGTAGTTTAGCCTTTTCAATTCTTGCAAGTGTTCCTTAAATTAGTTCTCTTTCATGCAAATTTCCTTTCATGCAAATAAGATTCATTTCATGCAAGTAGAATATAGACTGTAGAATAGATTGTCAAACAAGTTTCCTACTTTCTCTCTTGCAGACAGCCATGGAAACCACCTTGGATTGATAAATTAAATGATGAGGATTACAATGACCCCATTAGTAACCCTAAGATCTAACTTGGAGAAAGCAAGAGCTCATGAGGAAAAATTCAAAAACAAGTACTACAATTTTTGATGAGTTGATCGCATTTCAAAAACTAGCTAAGGATAAAGGTGGTCTAGGACTTGAAGAAGGACAAAGTTCAAAAGAAAATAAGATTCCCAACAAAGTTGACAATCAAAGGAAAATTCAAGGCAATAATAAATAGTTCAAGAACCAAAGAAGAAATACCAGAAGGATCCCTATCAAACAACCTAATGCTCAAAGGTAATGGCATTTGTTTCTCATACACTAAATTTGGTCATAAGGAAACTAAATGTAGAAGTAGAATGAATCAGAATGTTGGATTTTTCTCTAGACAATTTTTTTCTTGCAAAAGGTTTGGATATAGAGCCACTGAGTGTAGAATTCAGACAATGATGAATAGATTCAATACTGGTAGAATGGATCAATCATTTCAAGGCTATTGCTATATATTTTATGATTTTGGACATAAAGCTAACCAATGTAGATCAAGGATAAATTCAAATCAGTTTGGTCAGAAACAAGTTGTGTGCTACACCTGCAACAAACCAGGACACATCTCAAAATTCTATAGAAGCAAAATTGAGAAGAAACTTGATTCATAACAGAACATTCCTTTGAACAAAGTGGATTATATTGAAGTGAGAAAAGAAATGGAGAAGATTTGGAAGAAAAAGGAAGAACCTGAGAATAAGGATGAGTCAAATGCATATGTACCTACATTTGGTGTAGATACTCCTAAAAACTAAACTCAACAATGGTTTTAGGGGGAGAGGTGACAGAGAAATCTAACAAATCCCTGTTATATGAGGTGTCAAGTAGTCACATGAGGATACATGATGTAAGGTGTCATTCTAAAGATGTTGAAGAAGTTTCTCGTAGAAAATATGCAAATCTAGAGAATTGCAGAGCATTTTAGGGTTTATAGTGTATTTTATAAAGTGTTTATTAGATTTTGAAGTTGAAATGCGTTTAATGAAAAATTAGGGAAAAGTCCATGAGTCATAAAGTAAGAAAATAAGTCGAATTAAATCTCATTTTCAAAATTAGGAAGAAGTAGAGTGAGCTGAATAGATTTGAAAGTGATTCAGAGTATTTTGCATCAAAACCCTAGTTTTTGACAAAGCTTGAAAAAGGTATTTACTTTTATCTGAACTTTGTGGATTTTAGTTGAAGAAAATTTTCTTAAGCATATACAATTAGTCTGAGAGAAACAAATGGCCACTCCCAATGTTGTGGAAGTCTTTGAGAGACCCTAACCCAAATTTAGAAGGTATTCCTAGAAAGTATATGAAATGGATCCCGTAGGTGTGTTCTCACACATTTTGACGAATGTCCTTACCCACTGAAGACACTAGAACATACATTCATGGAAAGCTAGAAGAATTTAACCACCAAGAACTTAGGAATATTTTGACAAATGAATTGACAAGGGATAATCACTCTATAAAACCTAGATATGAAAACCTAGTGCAAAAAAAGCTAGATATTTGGAATTGGTTCCCTAGCTTTTCAAATGAGATGGATGATAAATTTGTTAGGATGGAACTTAGTAGGATACATGATAAGTTTGTGTGGAGAGTCATAGCTAGGTTAATCACAAAGTAAGTGATCCAAGTTGTAACTAGTCTTTGTGCCACTAGACTCTTACCAGTGTTGAAAGTTGTGAAAAATCATGTAGTTATGAAGCTAACTGGAGCTACATTTGATGGGATAGCTATGAATACTAAACCTATCACAAACCCAATCATGAGATATGCTACTATCATGATTGGATAGAAAATATACTTTACCAATTGAGGGAATTTTGTGTTTGCTACAAAAATTCATACTGCATATGAAATGGTAGTGAATGGGAGAGACTATGATTTGTGTGAGTTTCTTTGACTACAAATTATGGAGAATTTGAGCCTAATTAATTCAAAGAAACACTCTTTTAAATTTGGTACATTGGTATTTTTTCTATTGTTCTACTTTTTGAGGGAGTTATCGGGAAGGAAAAAACATTATTTGGGAGTGCAATAGGCCAGTTGCACATTCTTGGAGATTTTAAAGCATAGAATAATGCATTGACTGCATTCTTTGTAGTTTTCTAGAATGATATGCATGAAAGAGAAAGGGTTACCAGAAGCCTAGTGAAGAAGTATGCAAAGGACATAACTTTTCTTGTAAGCACATATGAATACATCATGGAAGCAGTTGAACCCAAAACTCTCTAGATAGAACCTTTGGGTTATGAGGTTGATGAACAACTTGTTGAGAGGTTCATTGAAATGTTGTTAAGTAGTCCAAGGGACCCCTCTTTTCCTAGACATGGAACATATGAAGAAAAAATTAGTGAAGTGCACTTAGAAACTTCAACATTCCATACAGCAAGGACAACAAGAAAAAGTGTTGAGGCATTCTTCCATAGACATTCATTCTCTAAGGATGATATATATCAATTGAAGGAAGCTCCTGATGAGAGAATGGCCAGATCAACAGAACTATCCTCTAGAGCTAGGAAATTAGGAAGAATATCTTTTACTATTGCACCTACTTCCAGTGTTGCTGCAATAGAGAAAGGAAAGAAGAAAGAACACAATACTCCTACATTAGTTGATGTAGTTTCCTCTACTGGACCTAGTACTCGTGCTTCTTAAAGAAAGAACATACCCCTTGTTGCACCATTTGTTACTCCTAGAAGAAGATGAGTAAAGAAAAATGCTAATAGGAAGAGAAACCTAAGTGATGTTGTACAAGGAGAAATAGATCTCGGCCTGAAAGAAGAGCAAAAATTGAAAAGAAATAAAAGGAGCAATACTTCCACTAGCAATGAAGAAGCATAAACTAGAGTCAATATCTCAACAGATGAAAAGTCAGATGAAGAAGAGAATACTTTCACAATTCATGTGCATGCGAATAAGAATGAAGAAGGCATGTCAAATCCTATGGAGGACATGCCTAGCTCTCCTCAAGTAAGTGGACAACCATCTCTAAATCTGGCAGCATTAGTGAATAATATGATAGACTTTGATCTTATGCTGACTACTAAGTTGTTTGATAGAGTCAATAATGAAGATAAGGAAACCATTATTGATGCTTTCACTCAGTATATAGTCATTATTAATTTGAGTATGGAATCTATTAAGAACAAAGTGACTGGAAATGTTTGGAAAGAATTAGTACAAAGAAGGAACAAAGCTTTAGATGTTGATTATAAGATAAAAAAATGTTGCCTTGAATTCTTATGGTTCCTCCCTATTTGAGGAAGAGGTTGCTAATATGTTGAAAGAATGTTCTACATTGTTTTGAGTCAAGCAGAGAGTCAATATGCTTATGAATAAGGAGAAAGATAATATAGAAAAGGTAAGGGAAGAAACTCTGGATACAATCAGAAATTTGGCAAGGAATTATGGGACAAGAACCAACTCTTCATCCCATATAGCTCAAGCACAAGAGAATTTTAATATCATAGAAGAAATGGATCATTCAATTCTGGAAAGTGTTGGGGAAATACATGATGTTTCAAAGACACCTACCCCTCCGAATGATACAAAGGAAAATACCAAAAAATAGATTGGGGATCAACATAAAGATGATACCAGTAATGAACTAGAAGAACATCATGAATATACTAGAAACAATGGTGAGAAAGATAAAGATGAAAATGAAAGAAGCAAGGATATAAAGAATAATAATGATAAGAATGATGAGGATAAAAGGAGAAAGGAAAAAAGATAAATCTTCTGGAAAATCCTCTGAAGAAGAAAAATAAAAAGAAAAAGAAAAAGAAGGAAAAGAAGAAGGAAAAGAAGAGGAAAAGAAGAAGAAAAGAAGGAAGAGGAAGACAAGAAAGCAACTCAGGTTGAAAGAAGTGAAGGAGAAATTCCCAAGGCTAATGAGTTATCAAAGCCCACTGGAGAATCATCCAGAAGCACTCTCAAATTTCTATTGACAAGGAAAATAATACTCCAACCTGTGCTATCACCTTAGTTAATTAAGTTACCATCACATATGGGCTATATAGATTTAACTAAGATTGTACCAAGTGAGAAAATAAAGATTTGTGGTACTTTTCTCAGCTCTGTTACACAAGAAACTACTGAAACTTATTAGAAAGAAAATGAATTGATAAATGAAGCTATTAGAGCTTTATAGGAGACAACCCCTAGTGTCACCACTGATCATTCTTTAGCACCAATTGAGAACTTAAAGTTTGTAGTTGATTTTGTCAAGTAATACTACTCTAATGTTAAGGTACAAACTGTGAAAGAGGTGGAGTCAAGTCTTCTTGAGAAAAGGTTACTGATTCTACAAGATAAGTGTGCAATTGTGCATGACAGAGTATTGAAAAGTTTGAAAGAGGTAAGGAACTATGATGAGGAAGATCAATTAATATTTGTTTACTACATGTAGTGGCCTGATCAAGGAATTAGTGGACTCAATAGAGTCTCAACTTGCTAATGCCTCCAGAGAATACAAGGTTGAAGATGAGAGAAACTACATTGGTTGGACTTCTATTACATCCCTTTAGAACAATTTCTTCATTCTACAAAGGAAAAAAGAATATGCTATAAGGAAATTTGGACATCTTGTAGATCTGGTAATGTTCAGACATATTTCCATATCAAGTTCCTTGATAGATGCAAAAAAATTGATGTAGATAAATATCAATCCTTCCACTCTAGAAGAAGGAGAAGAGTTCCTCATGGAACTGGAATCACTGAATAAATATCTTACCAGAACAAAAGGGTTTTGGGATGATGGAAACTCTGCTTGGGAAGCAATTCTCAAAGAGTTACAAGGTGCCTCTAACTCTTGTAATAACCCATTCTAAATTATTACTTTATTATTATTATTATTGCAAATGACACATGAATATACTTCAAATTTAAAAGACATAACTAGTGGCTAAAGTAAATCATAGCTACACACATCCATTTAAAATGAGTCAAAGGTTCTTATATTCACTTCAAAAGTCAAATTACAATATCAAGATTTACTTGGCACCTAAGGCCATAGTGTCATTATAGAGTACATTTATCATAAAGTACATGAATGAATAATATCAAGATACATCATAGACTATAATAGTCTAGGAAAAACTAAGGGTCTTCTTCATTGCTCACCTCCATTGGTGGATGATAACATGGTTGAAGTGCTTTACCACCCAACCATGAAGCTTACACTTCCCTGGTATTCTTCTGACTTAAAGAATGCCCAAAACTGCACAAAATTTTTAGCAAGAGAACAACCTGCAAGGTGGAATTTGGTGCGTTCCCATACATCAACATGTAATTTCTATCTACAAATTAGAAAAGAAAGTACAAGATCTATGCTAGGGATGGCAAAGAGTGAAATCATAGAGTTCATTCATACATACATAGTGAACTATATTGCTTGGCCAAGCATAATGAGTGTGTTGCAACAACAAAAAATAATAGGTTCTAGTAAAGCAAACCTATACTCTCCGAACTCCATTTCGACACCTGTCCCAGAAGGTAACTTTCTAATATAAAAACTATCTACCTTCTAGCAGCAACTACTCAAGTCAACTAAGGTATCACTGTAATGTTCTAGTATTTAAAATATTCTTTCACACATTTCTTCAAAAAAAGAAACAAAATACAAATATATACTCTAAATAGAAATCAGATTCTATGTTTCACAGAGTATTTCTACAATCAGTCATATCATACTTATGACCTTTTTCTACTTAACATCTTAAGCATATTCCTTTTAAAATGTACTGAAAACAAAAGAAGGTATGTCACAAGTATGTGTATGTACATAGATGAAGTTTATGTGCATACACATATAAGTTACTACTAATGTTAAAGTTTGTGCATACATTTTGAAATAACCATTATTCAGATTATAATCTTTAAATAGTATTCTAATCGATGATTCACTATCAAAATAAATATTCTATGAAAGTCTATGCTAACAATTTCTCACTTATTGTTATACTCTAACATTGCTGTTTCCATAAGAAAATTCATTGTTTTAAAGAAACAAGTACTTTTTCCTGCTAAACAGTCATAAAGTAAGTTGTTTACATGCTAAACAGTCATAAATCAAGCTGTTTACATATGAAAATTCATTGTTTTAACAAAACAAGTGCTATTTCCTACTAAATAGTTATAAATCTAGTTGTTTAGATATGCTCTTTCATTGTTTGAATAGAATAGGTACTGTTTCATATTAAATAGTTATAAAGCAAGTTGTTCACACATGTACATTCATTCTTTATACCAATAAGTATTGTTTCCTTCTAAACAGTTATAAAGCAAGTTGTGTTCATGCTAAATAGTCATAAATCGAGCTATTTACATATGAACATTCATTGTTTTAAAAAAACAAGTATTTTTTGCTACTAAACAATCTTAAAGTAAGCTTTTTACATGTTAAATAGTCATAAATCAAGCTGTTTACATATGAACATTCATTGTTTTAACAAAAGAAGTGCTATTTCCTACTAAACATTTATAAATCTAGTTGTTTACATATGTACATTCATTGTTTGAACAAAATAGGTACTGTTTCCTACTAAACAATTATAAAGCAAGTTGTTCACACATTGTTTTAACAAAACAAGTAATATTTCCTACTAAACAGTTATAAATCTAGTTGTTTACATATATACATTCATTGTTTGAACAAAAAAAGTATTGTTTCCTACTAAATAGTTATAAAGCAAGTTGTTTTCAACTATGATGATATATTTTCAACAAAATAGAGTTGTTTGCAAAATAATATCTATTGTTTACATCAATACATTTCTATTTCAAACTAAATAGATTATAAATAAAGACAAATAATGTTGTTTACTCAGTTAGCTGGTCTCAAGCTGTTTACATGCTAAGTGATCTCTTACAAGTAAATTTTTCTCCGCTTACTATTGAACGGGTTTTCCATTAGGAACAAAAAATAAACAAATCAAATAGCCCAGATTCAATCTTAAGAAAAGAATGTATGTTATGTAGATCTTTTACACTTTCCTCACTATAATTACTAGGAGAAAGCTTTTTTTTTTTTTTAAAAGGGGTAAAAAATTTATTCAATCAAAACCAGAGTACAAAGCAAAGGCCAGAGGCCCACCAAAATAAGACCACCACCAGACCAACCAACAACAACACTACCTATTCATGTCCTCCACTAATAACCTCTCCAGGGTCCCAAGATAATTAGAAGGAAGCTCATCCTTTCCACTAATATCCCAGCCATCCACATTCTCGGAGGCCCACTTCGCCAGACAATCGGCCACTTTGTTCCACTCTCTAGGGATATGACAAAAGGAGACAGACTCCAAGGAGCTGCAAAGACTCAAAATTTGTCTACCCACAGAAGCCAACTGCCAACTAACATCATCCAACCTTTGGTTGTTTAGCAAATCCACAACAATCTAAGAATCCGACTCACAAATGATCCTCCTCCAACCTAAAGAGCATCCACGCTCAACAACAATCTTAATAGCAAGGGCCTCCATCAGATTATTAGAATGCTGCCCTTTGTAACTAGAGAAGACAAAAACCGCCCCACCATCATTACCTCTACCAATACCCCCCACACCAGCATGGCCAAGGTTCCCACGAGAAGAACCATCAGTATTAATCTTTAGGACCCCCTCCGGGGGAGGCATCCACCTCCCATCTCGACAAACCCGTTGCCGAACCTGACGAGGTCTTCTGCCAGCAAAGCAACCCCTGCTACTATCCCTCAAGCTCAAATTCTGCACAATATCTAGATCACCAGGGTCAAGATTTTCAGGCATGTCACACTTAGCTGAAATAGTCTCCTGAAGCCTGCTAATTATTTTCTTCCACAATTGAAGATTTCCCAAATTGGAACCACAAAAGACTCTACGGTTCCTCTCCAACCAAAGGTTCCAAAGAATGAGAATAGGCCCAACAGCCCAGGCCACCTGTAGGAAAGGGGTCTTCGCTGGAGGTCTGCCCAAACTTTCCCAAAAGTCAATCAAGGAGGTGGCATGAATACAACCATGACGCCAAGCCTCCCACCATCTATGCCATAACTCTCTAGCATAAGGGCAAAGAAAGAACAAGTGGGAGGTACACTCCTCACTGTGAGAACAAAGAAGGCAAATAGAGGGTCCCTGAAAGCCACGTTTACGAAGATTTTCCCAAGTGAGGCACTTCCTCTGAGCAACCAACCATAAGAAAAAATTGCACTTGGGCCAAGAGAAGTTGTCACAAACCTTCTTCCACCAGAGTACCTCAGCAGGACCATGTAAGTTCCTGTCAAGCATAGCATAGCCTTGGGCCACAGTAAATTTACCTTTTGGACTAGGATTCCAAGCTAGAACATCCCTCCCATTAAGGGAGCTGCAGAGCCTACCCTCCAAAACTCTAGAAAGAACAGCACGATCTTCATCAGAACCGCCCAAGGGCCACTCCTGTGGGTCCTTCCAGCAAGCCACCACCGCCTGTACAATACGCTTGACAGTTTTAAAATGCTCCACCTTAATCCAACCGGCCTCAAAAAAATTACGGCAAAGAGGCTGAAGCTGAGGAAAACTAGAAAGAATGGGAGGGTGGCCATCCCAAGAGTCCTGCCAAAACAAAGCATCAGAGCCGCTATTACAGATCCAGAAGAGACCCTCCTTAATCAACTGAGCACCCTTCTTAAGGGTATCCCAAATACACGAGCCTTTACCCAATAAAGGAAGATGCGGCACATCAAGGCAATCAGCACCAGGAAGATACTTGTGGGCCAGAATCTTAGCCCAATCCTGATCAAGATTGTTGCACCACCTCCAGTAAAGCTTGGTAGCTAAGGCCATGATAACAAGAGCCATAGACCTAAGACCAAGGCCCCCGACATGCTTCGGCCTGCAAATAGATTCCCACTTGACTAAGCTCCACTTCGAGGAAAGAAGGTTGCCAGACCAAAGAAATTTTTGAGACAAAGCCTCAAATTCCCACACAAAGGTGGATGGGGGAACCTGCACACAACACCTATAAATGGGGAGAGACTACACCACAGTCTTAAGAAGAACCACTCTCCCAGCAGAAGATAGCCATCTGTAAGTCCAATGGCTAACCTTACTCCGAAATTTATCCAAAATTCCCTGCCAATAATCTCTCCCCTGGGCTCCCAGAGCCAAAGGGATCCCAAGGTACATCAGGGGAAGAGAACTGATCTAAAATCTAAGGATCCTCGCAATCCTGTTCTGAATAAGCTGAGGAGTATTAAAGAAGTAAATGGAAGATTTGTCATCATTAATACACTGACCAGAAGCCTTCAGATAGATGTCTAAAGCTCGCCTGAAGTTCACCGCCTCACTAATTCTAGCCAAACCCATTAGCCCAGTATCATCCACAAACTGAAGATGAGAATAGGAAGGAAGAAGGTTGTTCTAGCTCCAACCACGGATAAGACCCTATCTCACCTGAGATTTAATAAATCTTCCAAGACCCTCAGCCATGATAATGAATAAGTAAGGGGATAAAGGATCCCCTTGCTGGAGACCTCGAGAAGCACTAAACAAATCTGAAGGTTCCCCATTAATGAGAATTGAGAATGAGGCAGAGGTCACACAACTAAGAACCCAGTTCACCCATTCCTCAGCGAAGCCAAAATCCAAGAGAGTTTTCTGTAAGAACTC
This sequence comes from Sequoia sempervirens, assembly GCA_007258455.2. Lineage (NCBI taxonomy): Eukaryota > Viridiplantae > Streptophyta > Pinopsida > Cupressales > Cupressaceae > Sequoia > Sequoia sempervirens. Next base: position 129,118 of record VDFB02365435.1, read on the forward strand.
CCAGCTCACCCGATCATAAGCTTTAGACATGTCAAGTTTAATAAACATAGCCTTCTCCTTAGAGTTAGCCATAGAATGAATAGCTTCCATGGCTATCACCACACCATCCAAAATCTGTCTCCCTTCAACAAAACCACCCTGCTCAGCCTAGATCAAAGTACCAAGGAGTGGTTTGAGTCTCTCAGCAATCAATTTGGTGATGATCTTGTAAACAACATTACATAGCGCAATAGGCCTGAATTGAGCTAACCGGTTAGCTCCTTCCAACTTAGGTATGAGGGCCAAGAAGGTAGAATTCATAGACTTGAGCATCTGTTTGTTCCTATGTGATTCCTGAACCACCTCAAGGAGATCAAACTTTATAATTTCCCAAAACTCCTAAAAAAACTCAATCAGAAACCCATCCGGACCAGGGGCCTTACCTTTTTTCATACTAAATACCACTTTCTCCAATTTAGGTAGCAAGATAGGACATAAGAGAGCCCCATTCATCTCAGCAGAGACTAGGTGGGGAATACAGTCCATGATAGCCTGCTCCTCAGCCCAAGCAGCAAGATTCTCCCTAGAAAAGAGGTTTGAAAAATAATTGACTGCCTCCCTGGAAATATCAGCAAAGGACGAGAGTTGAGCCCCATCCTGCGAAACAAGAGAGGAGATAGAATTTCCTTGTCTCCGAGCCTTAACCGAATTATGAAAGAATGCAGTGTTCCTATCCCCCTCTTGAAGCCAATCAATACGAGATTTTTGCTTCCAGAAGATCTCTTCCCGAAGCTTCCACTCTTCTAAACCCTTTAGAGCCAAGGACTCAGCCATACTAAGGGCAGCGGTCAACCCCTGATCCCAAATCTGACGAGTGATAGCATCCAATTTGGACTGGGCATCCAGCTTCTGAGCTTGAAGGTTCCCAAAATATTGTTTATTCCATCTCTTAAGCCTGAACTTCACATGTTGGAGCCTCTTACTAAAAGTAAACATGGCCGTCCCATGGGTAGGCATCCCCTCATGCCACCAATCCCACATAAGATCATGTAGCGACTGATCTCTTAACCACATCAACTGAAATTTGAATGAGGGATTCTTGGTGACACCATAAACGGTGACAGAGAGCTTGATAGGCCAGTGATCCGAGCCCCTCCAATCCAGAATTTCAGAACTAGTAATTAACCTACTATTCAACCAATAGCAAGAGACAAGAAATCTATCAAGCCTTTCTGAGATAGCCTCAACACCACATCTCCTATTATTCCATGTAAAGACACCATTGGTTGGCTTCACATCAATGAGATTCAAGGAACCAATCATATCCCTAAGTAAATTTGCAGAAGGGTCCAGCCTGGCTAACCCACCACGCTTTTCATCCAAGCAAGTAACAGCATTAAAGTCACCAGCCATAATCCATGGGAGAAAAGGGTCCAAGGCACGGATGAATTGAATGTGATCCCAGAGATTTGACTTACCTAAAAGATCAGTTGGAGCATAAATGTTGGATAAAAGACACCTCTCTCCAGTCGCAAAAATAGAGGCAACCAAAGAAATGAAAGACCTGCTAGACATCCACCATAAGGGGGAAAATTTCCTCGGATTCCAGAAGCAAGCCACCCCCCCTGCATTATTCAGAGCACCCACCCCCTTCCAATTGCCTTGGGGCCAGATACGTGAAGCACAATTCACCAAACCATCAACAGTAAGCTTGGTTTCCTGAATGAAAACCACATCAGGTGACTGCAATTCAATTAATCTACGAACAACCTTTTGTCTAGGGATGCTGTTCAACCCCCTTACATTCCATGATAAAATAATCATTTATGAGGGTGGGAGAAATGGGAATCAATGGGTTTCACAGACCCAGACTCGACCAAAGTGTCACCCATAAGCTTAACCTTCTCTTGATCAGTCTTCCTTCCACTCTTTGACGGTTTATCAAGAGGCCCCTTCTTAAAGGATTTTTGATGTAATCCTAAAATTGGAGGGGCTTTGTTACCCTTTACAGAATCTAAGGCCCCCTTAGGAGTAGGGGGATCCTAGGCTACAACAACCAGGCCCTTCAGAATCTGTGACCCCTAGAGAACCCTAAGATCCTGAGCTTGAGAAGGCAAATCCATAGCCACCTGATCCACCTGATGGACCTCTGGAGATAAAATCCGATCCTCTTTCTTGGCATTCTCATCCGGAACATCCTGCAAACCCTTAGCCCCAGAAGAGAGTTCAACAGGTATACCTTCCTCTTGGACCAAGTCATCCAAAATATCAAACTTGTTAAAAGTACCTTCATTCTGTCTATCCAGCCAGGTTCTCTTCTTGCCCTTGCCTCTGTTACGGGACTTAACCGGAATAAAACCCTCATTATCCACAGATTCATTAGACATCAGATCCTTTCCCTTGTCCCCCTTAGGAGGCCCAGAGGCAGCCAAGGGGGAGGGTTTAAATCTAGGGCATTTGCGGTGTAAGTGACCATATTCATGACAAATTCGGCATCTAAAAGGTAGGGTCTCATAATCCAGCTGTTGGATCCAAGAAGAGGATCCCAAGCGAATTTCCATAGAGTCTGGTAACGGATTATTTAAATCAACTTCAACGCAAATGCGAGCAAAAGAGATTACCTTACGATCTTGAGTTTGTGAAGCCGAACCCACAGGAATTCCAAGAAGAAGAGAGATCGAGTGGAGAATATCCTCCCTCTAGAATTCCAAAGGAAGCCTCGGCAAACGAACCCACACAGGAACACGCGAGGGGATCTCTTCAGCGGAGTTAAAGCCCATGTGCCAAGGCTTGATGAATAACCCAACCTAGTTAAAGAAATAAGGGCCTCCCTCAAAAGCCCTATTCCTATCCGACATGCTTGAAAAGATAACCAGAAAGTAATTATTAGCTGCCAAAATAATCTCCATATCACCTTCAGGGTTCCAAACCCGACGTGCCCAGGAATCCAACACGGGTAGAGACAGACGAAGGCCCAAAAATTTGCAAATAAGCGCATGATTACACCAATAATCAACATCCTCTGAAACTTGCTCAGGTTGAATGACCAAAACTGGATGATCCTCAGATCGCTCCAGACATCCATTTACTTTTTTAATTCGTAGCCTCCCTTTTGAAGAGGAAACCCCATCCCCAGATTGGGGTTTACCCAGTTGATCCATAACACCAGCATGCAACGAGGAAGATGGCTCCACCATCTCCAAATCCCCCTGAGAAGCCTCAGACCGAGAAAAACCTCGATTCTCCATGGAACAAATCACACGATCCACACCAAAAAGAGAGAGAGAGGGGCGGGACAAGAGGCTCACAGCCCCAGAACCCAACACCCCACCCACAGGAAAAACACACAGTAGAAAATGGAAGAAATAAAGACCACCCACGAGTTGGATAAAGGTCGCACCCCCAGCAGACCTGCGCACCTTGAACACCTGCAAAGACCCCCCCGAGCACACACCATAGCCGTTGAGCACTCACCACACAGAGCAGAGCAGGAAAGGCTAGGGCACATGGGCCCTAGCTCGCCCGTAGTCGCTGCACAAAGCCATCATACTAGGAGAAAGCTTTAGTAATATACAAAAACCATAATTTTTATAGTGAATGGGTTTAGTCCATCTCCCAAACTTAGAATTAATAGTTATGGAAGTTGGAAGAGTATTAAATCTTTAAATATAACACACAATCTAGAAAAAACTAACCTAATCTTCTCATTTGTAACCTTCTCGATTGTGACAAAGTTACCAAAGGGATTACGAATCCAAGTGAAGATTTCCTCATCTTAGAATTCCAATAGGAGGCCCAAAATATTAACCCAAACTAGAGTAGTTTTATTAATATCTACCTTAAGGTTGAAACCTAACCTCTAACGATAAAGAGAAAGATAATTCTCACCATAAATTCATGGTCCACAAATAAGAATGCGAAGGAGTTCATATTGGGCCATAAATTTAAAGATTAGAATACCTCCTTCCATAAAAAAAATATAAATTCTTCCCTTTAGCTACCATTGGTCTAGACCCATTTCCTAACCATGTTAGTAGTGGGTCGCAAGAGAATAACTTACCTATTGCAGTGTCAAAAATTGTCACCCTTGATAATTTCACACTATCTTGACACCCTATTTTTCCCATGCCTTTAATTATAATTATAATTTGCCAAATTTTCAACCAAATTAATAAGAAAATATTTAATTCCCTATCATCCCTAAGAATTTAGGCTAAAAATTAGGTTTGGGATTCATTCACCATTTTGAGACACTTTACAATAGTAAATGGCGTCACTGTCCTCAAGGAAAAATATTGAACATTAGAAATTTTAATTGGAAGGATTTTATGATTTGAAAATGACCCTAGGTTAGCCCCTACCCAAAAGGATAAAACTTAAAATGCATATAAAAGCATGTTTTCCTCTCATTTTGAGCAATTAGAAGGAAAATTCAGGATGAAGGAAGCAATTCATGAAAGGAGAGAAAGTGGAGGATTCTAAGATCAATCAGGGTCATTCAAGGGAATATTTTTTAATATTATTATAGAAATTCAAGATCCAAGCATCTTGTCAAAGTGTATACGAGTTCATGTTTTCATGTTTGTGAAGACTAACCCCTTTTGTAGGTCTCCAAAGCAATTCAAGAAATCAAGCAAGCAAGATCCAAGACTTTGAGGTGATGTGTATAAATTTAGTTCTTCAAGGAAGCCATTGAAGAATGGTAAGTTTAATCCCTTTGTGATTTCATCATTGTTTCCTATCAATTATCATTTTATCATTGACATTGGCATTGTGGAAGTGGAAACACTAACATGGGATTTGACCAAGGCAAGCCCCTAAATGGCACAACATTTTCCCTCTCTTTGAATGTGAAGGTTGTCGGTTTGAAGAGGATTAAAGGGAGATTGAAGAAAAATTGTTCATTGTTACATTTGAATCCCCACACCTTGTCAACTTACGAAAACTCACATACAAAATTATTCGATAGTGTTTTGACAACTTTGCAAGAGAAAACGAAGATCTCAGATCTATCATTAGAGGACCTCAAAAATAGAGTAGGAAAGGTTTACAAGGACTCATACGCCCTAGGGTGACTTTGCCCTTGTATTCATATCAATACCAACTTTTCTAGGTAGGTATGCAGTCCTCTGCACTTCCCAAATCTGCCTACAATTGATTGTTTCAATTTATCAGTTGTCAAATTATTGCATTTCTCATATTAGGGTACATAGTTTAATTAGGTTAATCATAGTCAATCCATCCCAATCCCCAAATTGATGGAGATCTAGGTCTGAATGGCTCACCTTCATGATTGAAAGTCAATCTATACACCTTGTTGATCTCCATCTCAATGAAACCCTAGAAAAAGGCCTTGAATCCTATTGTTCTCAACACTTAGGACTTACAATCACCTTTTTCTATGTTTCATTTTGGTGAACCTAATATTTTAAAATAATAAATTGTTGATGGGTGTTTTTGCACCTCTCAACATAGATAAAACATAAATTATCTATCTCTCTTGAAAGATAATTCCTACAAACAAGTTTCAGAAAATATCCCAAGGTCTCTCAGGTGTCAGGTCATAACAATGCTTGGAATAGTTCAATTGGTTGATGTGATTTGCTGGTAATCACAAAGAGTCCTTTATGGTTCACAAAGCATGGGAAGTTTGGTCTACAAATGGAGTTTCAAAGCTCTAGAAATGAATGAACAATGGTTGCCCACTCAGAACAACAAGTTGAAATTCACTTTAATCACCAAGTTTGACATTGTTATGGTGCTTGGAATCCTACACTAACATAGATTTAAAAGAAATTGCAAAAGAGGAAAGGGTTAAGAGAGCTATTCTAAGTCTAAGCCAGAATGAAAAATAACAATGAAGGATGCTACAATAGATAGACTCCCACAAAACTAAGTTTTGCTTAACCAAGGAAAACCTACAACTACACAAAACTAGTGCAATATTCTAAGGTCTACATATTTTCAAACTGTGTCATTCACCCATTTAGCATGAATGAACAATTGAACTAAGGTGCATCATAAAAGAGAAGCTCAAACTAGCTTTACAAAGTGATCTATCATCAACAAACCACAAAATGAATTAGCTAGGAATGCATCCAATACTATAACAATGGCCACCATTAAAGATATTAAAGAAACTCACAAACTAAAATAAACATGGAGGTTGAATCATGCATGCAAAATGAACAAGCTCAAAGAAAACACCCAAATTCATGAAATGCTTCCTTCTATTGCTGCTAAATTCCCTTTACAACAATTACCACCACTTACAAATGAGGATCAAGCCACTATTTATAGTTTTCCAAAAGTGAAATGAATGGCCAACATTAATTAACAATGAATGACCCAGATTTGATACAACTTAGGGTTTCACCTACCCCCACTATTTCACAATTTAAAATAGACTATTTTGTCCCCTTCTCTATTTTGTCTTTTAGCCACTGTAGCTATTTTATCTTCTAGTTGGCTTCTCCGTTGTAGTTTAAAACTGTTGAAATATGCCCTTTGTCTGATATGTTTGTAGCATCCTTTCAGCCAATCAAGCGAGTCTTCATTACAAATTCATGACACTAAGAAGCATATATGCCACTCTTGTTCTTGGTGGACAACTCCTTCCATCATTATTATTTGGGTGGAAGATAAAAAAACTCCCTCTTGTTCCTTTCCAAGGTCGCCTTTTTGATTCTTCGGCACTGACTTCTTTAACATGTATCTATACGTTAATTAGTTCCCCCCTTTTCAAACTATCCATCTTTTAAGCACATTTTATTTGAAATACTTCCCTTTGGACACAATTATCCAGGTTGTCTTTCCTGTCATGGATCCATAGGCATATCCATATGCAAGCTTGATGCAATTCCTTATGCGGCCTTCATTATTCAGTACACCTTTTGCAAGATCATCCGTGCACATACAAATAGATAATTATAATTAAAATTATTTGAATTATAATCATAAGATTGTACCATATCTCAAGAAATCCACAAAACACCCCTTTAGGTTACTTCCATCCCATGGCATGGACCTACATGTTACAAACATAATACTCATCATAACCATCAATGGGACCTTGATGTGAATGCTTTTGATAATCATCCCTATAATAAAAAGGGATGATTTAAAGAACAATGTCCCCTTTGAATATACCTATTTTAAATCCTCATTTAATTGTGAACGGTGGGATTGCCTGTTACAATTACTCTACTCACCTATTCACTGCTCCTTCCAATACGTGCAACTGCAAAGGAGACCTTTGGCACAAAAATGCTTGAAATTGATAAGGATAAGGTGGTATCATCAATTAAAACACTTTTAAATTTCTGATCACCTTCCCCCTATTAGATAGCTCCCATGATCAATTTTATTTACATTCTCTTGACAGACAGGAAGGTTGAACCATTAAAATTCTTATAATTCTCTTTTGGCTTTAGACATTGTAGACACCAAAAAAGTATTGATTGATACTATGCATATGATTCTGATTAACTAACAAATTCATCAATTAATTGAATAATTGACTTTATTTAATTAAAATCAACAAATTCAACTATTAATCAAATAATTAAATTTATTGGATTAATTCACCTTTCTTCTAATTAATTCTCATCATATTTAATTAAATCAAATTATTTAATTAAATCCTCTTTTAATCCTCCCATTTGATTAAAATCAATCAAATCAAATGTTACCATCTCCTAATTCACTCCAATTAATTAATCCTAAATTAGCTTTCCTATCATCATTATTAATTCCTCCAAATTTTAACTCCTGAAGAGTTAAATCAAATCATGGTCAACTAACCAGGTTGATGGGGTCATTGTAATCATCATCATTTAATTTATCAATCCAAGGCGATGTACATGGCTGTCTGCAAGAGAGAAAGTAGAAAACTTGCTTGACAGTCTATTCTACTTGCAAAAATAAATCCTATTTGCATGAAAGGGAACTAATCTAAGTAACACTTTCAATAATTGAAAAGGCTAAAATACTTCTTAGTTTCTATAAATGAAAGTATTTCTTGAATTCAAATTTACTCTAGATTCAAGTTGGAAATACATTGCTGGAAATGAAACTAAAACTATCCTATTTCCTCAGGCTAAAACAAACCTTTCTAATCCCCACTTTTCTCAAATGATTACATTGTATTTATAGAATTCATATTCTCTATCTATCCAACCAATCCAATAAGAATGTGGATCCAAGATCCTATTTTTGAAGGGACGTTTACAAAACTCTAAAAAACTGAAGTTGTCCTCCATCACGCCACCTTTATCCCAATCATTTTCTGTCACGTACTACTCCTTCCCTGATGTAAATAATAAAAAATTATCAAAAGGGTTTTTATCCCTTCTAATCTTGTTTCCAAATCATTTTGATTTTTTGAATTTTGTTGAGAAATGAGGGAGATATTGCTATTTTACTGAGACTACATTTTTGACAATTTCTGGGTGCCTGATTTGTAGGAAGTCTTCAAGTGTTGAATGTGAATGAAGGAATTATTCTTCAATTCAGTTGACCAAATCATTGATCCTTAGAATTAATAACATGCTATAATCATGCAACAACATTTTTATTGATGTGGTAACTTGAGTTATCTTTGGTGGAAGAAGGAAGCATGAAATTTAATAACTGTGAGAGATCTTAAAACTCAATGTGAAACAAATACTCATCCCATTAATTTATGAATGAATGATTCTCCATGATTTTGAATGAATGTAGGAGTGTGTTGGGATTCTTCTCTATCTTCTCATTATTTCTTCAAATCCTTCTAAAGTTGTAAGGAGTTAACTACTTCAAGTGTCTAGAGCTCTCTGCTGCAAGTGTCTATGAAGCTCTTTATTGTCATGAATTATTTAATAATGTATTCACCTACATTATAGAATCTTACACACACTTATGAAGTGATATTAGAAATAATTTGGATCACATAAATTATCAAAAACAAACCAAACATTTACTTTATATTCTACTTTAAACAAGCTAAAGAACTTTCAATCATTACTCAAATCCACTTTAACACTAATGCATTAGGAAGAAATAGATGATTTTCTTTGATAAAATATGAGATAATTTATGGTCTCATCATAGGTTGCACATGAAAATAATTTCAATTAATCATTTAAATCCTCTATTTTCCCTCACCAAGGCATATTCCAAGGAATATTCCTCTCAACAACCTCTCATTCAATTTTCCTCCAAAGGTTTTAAAAAATCTATCACATCCTCTTACATTTGCAATAGATTCTCTTACAACCTTTCAAATCTTCTTACATCCTCTCAAATCTCATTCAATTCCTCTTACACCATTTTCAAATTCTCAACCATCAACATTTACTTCTCTTCCATCCTCCTCCACTCACACATTTCCCAAAATGTTCTCCAACTTCCTCCAATAGAATTGTGACACTTGGCACATTTTTATTGGCTCTCATTTTATCCCACATTCAGCAATTTCCTCCATTTTTCAACCCTTGGATTCTATAAATAGAAGCATCCTTTTCATAATATGGATCCACAACTTAGAGAATTATCACTATAGGCATTCTATTTCATAGCTCTCATCACTTTCATCATTTTCAAGCATAGTCATCACCATTTGAAGCTATTTTCATACTTAGATCATCTTCAACCATCAAGTTTATCAAAAGGATTGGGAAAGGGCTTCTTTCCACATCAAAGGAGCACCACTTCCCCTATGGGAGGGAGGTTTAGTTAGTTTTATTTAGATTACATGCTATATTTTGTTAAGTTTCTTGTTATTTCATATTTTCTATTAAATTTGGCTAAAGAATTTCATAGGGAACACTAGATTGTATTTCTAACATGTTTGACATTTTTTTGTTGATCTCTTGTTAGTTTGTGCAGGTTTGGTGTTCACATTTTGGTGCTAGAAGGAGGGATGACCATCCTAAATTTTTGAATTTTACTTGATTTTTCTATTTTTGTAGACATAGGAACACAATGCCACCTTCGTGCAATTGTGAGCCCACAGAGTGTTGCTATCGCTGCATCGCACTGCATATGCTCACCTCTGTCATGCCACTTTTGCTTCACCATCGCATTTGACCCCTCTGTCTTTTGTCTTACTTTCTATCTGCAAAGCATCGCTTTTGAAACTGTGTCGCATTCGTGCTCTTTGCCTGCTATAGAGCACCACTTTTGATTTTACCAGAGCGTCACTTTTTCTTTTCAGTGTCGTATTTGATAGTTGTAAAGCGTTGCCTTTGCAGTAAAGCATCACCTTTGCTGGAAATAGGGGAAAATCAAGTTGGAAGCATAAAATATTTTTTTAATGCTCTTTGTAATAGCTTAGGTCTTCAATTTCTATATTTATCTCCTTTTCTAGGACCAAATAAGGTCAATTTGGGCTTAAAATTAACCTACAACTCAAGCTTTGTCAAAGTTGGTTAAAATTGAACCTTAGATACTTACTAGAATTTGGATATTGGACTAAAATTGAACAATCAACTTCACACTCAAGTTTTGGTGCTCTAAAAAGAACTCATTTATTGCTTTTGAGGATTTAAAAAGAACTTGTGTTTGCTTTTTCTTGTAATATTTTTTGCAACTTATGTCATTACAATGCGTATGCACTTTTCTCACGCTTCACGATGATCTTGAGAATAAAAAGTATTTTGGTGACATTGGTTGCCTAAAATATTACCTACACATTTCAAATTTTGGTTTTAAAATTGAACAAATCATGCTAGTGTGAATAGAGACACTGTGTGTGCTCCCTCCTTACACTTTATGCGAACTGGAAGGTTGAACTACAAGTGTACTCCCTCACTTTTGTTACCTATAGAGGGGCTTGCCTAAGACTAATTCGAAGGCGATTCCAACTAGATTTTCACTCAAGCCACTATATAAATGGATAAGACTAAACTGTCAAGTCCTCATGGTATGTAGGCCTTAGTTGTAGAGTGTCTTTTAGAAAGGGGTACTACTATAAAAAGTATAAGATACCCTAGTAGGATTGATTAAGGCCTTTAGTGGCTTGCTGGACGCTCGTAAGGTGCCATGTCCCCGATTACCTTGACTAAGAACCAATTTGTATAGAAGCCAAAATCATTAATACTATTTGTTGGTGCAATAACGATTGTTCTGAAGCTGCTCCACATTTGTACTATTCAAAGTAGAAACATAATAAATCCTTTTAATCTCTAGATTTTAAGGATTTTGATATTTTGTGGTCCTGAGAAGTGTGTGTCATGGAGGGGAGCTAGTATCACCAAATATCTAGCTATTCGATTTGTTGTTTGGAGAAATCCGAGTGGGGACTCAACAAATATTGTCTTTTCTATCCTAGGGCTTGTGCAATCTGTGAGTCAGTTAAACACACTGCTTGAAATCTCAAAACTTGAAAACAAATATCCAACAAATTCATCAAATTTCAAACCCTTTAGAAAGAGAAAATACCTTTGAAAAGTCCACATATTACAACTTGTCTCTAGGGATTCTATCCTTAGAGGATTCTAAATATTTGGGCCTATATCTCAATTTGCTTTCTCCAAAGTCAACATAGGAAAAATGTGCCTTTGATTCCTTGATTTTCACATAATGGAACTTATGGAATGAAAAGGAGTTGAGACATAGATATTTAGTTTGAAAATATAAGCAAGAAAGTGTTGATGTGGTAAAAAGAATCCATTGAGAAAAGATAAAAGACAATTGAACCCCACATATGTGTTTGTTCAAATGATTTCCTGCAAGATCAAAATCCCAAAACCAAAGTATATCAATCGTCACAAGCATCTTAGTCCAAGAAATATCAAGAAACGTCAGTCAATGCTTTACCAAGTAAGAGATAGATTGCTTTATAACTTTTACAAATGTGCTTCAAGGGATAATCAAAACTTGTACTCATTCTATTATTGTCAAAATCCAGCTCTCTTCCAACATTTTGAGTATCTTACTTTTTAGGGTTGAAATTTCTTAGAAGTATAGCATGTTATTCAATACCTAGGTCTTGTAAAGAAAAGTCTCTCTAGGTTCATCTAGGATAAAAAATCAACACTTTCATCTATCCCAAAACATCAATAAAATCCCATCTCACAAACAACTCTTAGAATCTTGGAAAAAACATTCATGCTAGACTTTTGGTAATCCTTCAAATAAAAAATCATCTTATTTGAATAAGTGTGTGTGGATGAATCCTTCTTCATACACTTAGTTAAATTATCACCTTGTGGGAAAGTTTATTCCAAGATAACATCCAACATCTTCGGGTTTATAAGTTCATTATCAAAAATACAAATCAAATCCAAAGTCAAAAATCCAAAAGTCCTAAAGTCTAGTATTCCTTCAAGGTTTCTTAAGAGTTCAATCATTCACATAATCCATATTTCATTTACCCCACCATCATTTGATCCTTAAAACATCCTAGTTTGTCTTTTTTGTACCTAAAGTTTAGACCAACCCGAGGAGTTAGAGGTTTACCTCCCATATTCCTGAAAGTTGATTCTTATTTTATGGTCCAAACTAGATCTCAACACAAGAAAAAAATGGAGCAAAATAAAGAAACATCCACTTCAAGTGACTTGAGTCAAACTACACTTGGATTCAAACCCATCGAATCTAACAATCCCCCACTTAACCTTCCTCAACTACCAAAATATCTTCAAGAGGGAGGTTGCCAAGTGGAGGATGTTACCAAAAATGTACTAGGAATGAATCAAGATGAAATCATGGAGATAGTCCAAAATATTGAAAACCACAAGATTGTCAACACAATGATGAGACTTAATCCTTCACAATACATGATTTCATTAGGAAAGGAAGGGGATAAAATCCCTTCTGATTTTGATGTAATTAATATTGTGGAGAAACCTCTTGGGATTATGCCACCAGTATCATTCACACCTTCTTTCCAAAATGTCATCCAACCCATCATACAACCAACATCATCTCATGCTCCAAGTCAACCTATATTTACCAAGGGAAGTTCATTACTTCACGCTCTTCAAACACATCTCCTTGTAAGTAACCAAACTTGGAAACAAACACCATCTTGGGTATAGCAAATATCATCCCTCAAGACCCAAAGCATCCTTACATTCCACTCATTTTCCATGACACCAACAATTCATCCACCTTTTCCGTATCACTGGAATATTCTCTTGATACACAAGTATCTCTCCCCATGACATCACAAGTTCAAGTGGGTCTATTTGGACAAGAGGGAACCTTTGAGGCCTCATTATCACTTCCTGAAGGAAACATACCGCCAATATTCCCACCATACCAAATCCTCCAAGCATGCCACCGATATCGCAACATCAGTTGGCACCAATCCAAATAGCTCAACCAATCATCACTCCATCTACAACACCTCAAATATCTCAAAACATGTTCTCCCAAGGACCAAGCATGTCAACCATATCAACCACTACACAACCCATTGTCATCACTCAAACACCTCAAAAAAATTTCATTACACCATCTCACACCATTCTGAATCCTCCACCTCCACCACCAAATCCAAACCTGGAAAATCAATATAGCATTACATTGCAAGCTACCTAGAAAGCCTATCAAAAAGCACTACAAAAATTCCAAGTGCAACAAGCTGCACAACAAGTACAGGCACAACAAGCTGCACAATAAGCATAATAAGCATCCCAAGCACAAGCACAAGCTTTATTGTAACAACAACAAGCCACACAAGCTATGCAAGTGGCACAAGGCACATAGGCTACCCAAGCTACACAAGTTGCCCAACAAGACCAAGCTTAGGCACAGGCTCAATATCAAGCACATCAAGCTCAAGCACAAGCCTTGTTACAACAACAAGCTTATCAACAAGCTTTACAACAATACCAAGAACAACAACAAGTAGCTCAACTACAAGCCCAACAAAAACTACAGGCATACCAACAAGAATTTCTTGCACAACAAATCCTACAACAACCTCCTGCAAGCACAACACCAAGTACACAAAACACCCCCCCTGCCACTCAAACAACAATCAAACCACCTCAAAACACATTCATCCCACCACCTGATCCACAAAATGATGTGTTTGCACAGATCAAATTGCTCTCACAACAAGTGCTAGACCTACAATTAGGGAAAACAACAAAAACACAAGGGAATTTGTGCCCCTACCCATTCAACAGAAGCATTGTGATGGTTCCATTCCCACAAGGATTTGAGATACCTAAATTTGACAAATATCGTGGGACTGACATTGATCCTGAAGATCACATAAGGGAATTCCATGTTCACTGTATGGAAGTTGCTTATGACGAGTCTTATTTAATGTGACTATTCCCTTAGAGTTTGGTTGGTCCAGCAATGGAATGGTTCTCTTGCCTTCCTCTTGGATCTAAAACGTTTCAAGAAATTGTGGACTTATTCATATAAAACTATTCATTTAACATAGGTATGGATGTGAGTCTAGAAGAGCTATCCACCCTAAAATAGGTCAAGGGGGAAACATTTTCATCCTTCTTGCAACGATGACAATCTAAGGCCAACAGGAGTAAGTGGGATATGCCAAAAGAACAGAAAATCAGGACCATCATATCTAATCTTGAAGGGACCTTGTCCTTTCATTTGAAAATGCAATGTATCACAACATATGACCAATTGATCCCCAAGGTGCTCAACATTGAAAGAGACCTTATTTCACAAGGGGGAACAACTACTTATCAAGACAACCATCCATCAACCAATTACAATGAAAAACCTCACACATGGGCAAAGAACAAGAATTTCACTAATGATAGTGTCATTGATGCTAATGTTATCATCAGTGCCCCAAGGAAAAACACATAATCATATCAACAACTGTAATTCAATAACCCAAACAACACACAAGCCAACACATCATCACAACAACCCAATAATCAAGCGGTCAACAAGCTGAATACTCAAGGGGGACCACCCCCAAGGAACAAGTATCCCCCTAAATGAAAATACACACCACTTGGGGAACCAATCGAGTCTGTCATGCAACAAATAGTACAAGAAAATCTCATCAAAATCCCTATTTATGAAAATTATCAAGAGCTTCAGGTTAAACCACCATGGTATAACGAGAAACATCTCTACAATTTTCACAAAATAAAGGGACACATGACAACCAACAGTATGCGACCTAAAAATCTGATTCAGGACCTTATTGATGACAAAACCATAACCATTGAACAACCTACAGGGAATCAAGATCTTAAAATATACACAAATCGAATGCCTAATCACAATAATGGAAACAACAATGGTAAGGAAAAGTATAATAATGTGAACCATGTTTATGACCATGTTGTTGTATCCTTAGATGAGTGGGTCACTGTTGTCAATATCAAAGGATCCAGGGCCAACTGTGGAGTCACCACACGTGGTGACAAAATTACCATTCCAGGACCATCACAACCACCCAACATATCTGCCACCAATCCCAATTCAATCCCCAATGGGTATAATTTCCTGGATTAACTAAAAAAGACCCCCACCTAGATTTCCATCATGAAATTGTTAAAAATCTCACCCGCACATAGGGAAATCCTAGAAAATGCATTGGTTGTATCCACCATCCCCACAGATCTTGATGCAGTCTAGTTCCAATCTATGGTTGGACATATCACCACACCACATCTCCTAACATTCTCTGAGTAGGATCTTCCAACCCAACCATCTCACAACTATGCACTCCATCTTGAAGTCTTAGTCCATAAGAATAAAGTCAAAAAAGTCTTGGTGGATGGAGGTGCAGGCTTAAATATTTATACCCTCAAGCTAATAAAGAATCTGGGATTCTCTGAAGATTTCATTGAGAAAGGTAAAGGTATTACTATCAGGGCATATGATTATCAAGAATGGGTGTCTCAAGGCACCATTCAACTCCCTATTCAAGTAGGTCCAATAATCATGGAAACTACATGCCAATTCCTTGATCTTAAACTACCTTACAATATCCTCCTAGGGAACCCATAGATCCATGGGATGCAAGTTATCACATCCACATTCCATCAATGTGTTAAGTTTCCTTATCAAAATCAAGAGGTCATGGTCCATGGTGATCCCGAACCATTTTATTATTGCAAAAATCTAGAGGCCAAGTACTATAAGATCCCCTAAGTCCCGAAGAATGATGAGGGACCCACATCTCTATATATAGACCCGTCCACCCTAGCCTCCACTTCTGAGACAAAGAAACCCTCCATTTTGGACATCTCTGATATAAAATTTATTATCCAAGATAATGGGTGTGGAGACTACAAAATGAAAAAGAATGCCTTTGTAATAGGAGAGTTACCTGAATCTCCTCGATCTCATGGGCAACCCTAACTGATTGACACACCATCTCAAAACTTCAAAGAAGACCCCTCTAGATTCAAAAGGTGGGGGGACCTAAGTCAAGAAGTGGTAGATGAAAAGGATATATCAAGCTTATTGTTTGAAGATGAAAGGCCCGTACTTGATCTTCCCATGGACAATGACAACAAAGGACTGCAGTTAATGCAAGGATGGGGCTATAACAAAAATGAAAAGCTTGGTAAAAATGATAACAACATTTTAGAACCCATTATTCTTGAGAAGCACATGAAGGATCTTGGCCTTGGATGTACCCCTTCGAAGATAACCATATGTGGAAAAGGTGACCCAATTAAAAAATTCAAAGGTCCTCCTCATTTACTAGTATCCACAACTCTACCTCTAGATAACTATACCTTTGATATTGTTACCATATTTTTAGCTTTCAGCTAAAATCAGGTTTAGTATTTATTCTTTTTGTTTTGTTTTTTTAAAAATTTCAAAGATAATCCATAGTCTGCTAAGTCAAGTCAATATGCATGATAAAGATCGTCAAATGAACATATTACATTTTCATTCCAATGTTGTAATTACAACAAATGAGAAAAGAGAATCATATGTGTACAAATGTAATCTTTAATGATAATCATGAAGTGTACATGTCCCTCACAAGCCAAGGGACTAAATTTACTTATTCAATGAAAATAAAGAACAATTTATACATCAATAAGTAAACAAATAAATGTGTATAAAAGGATGGAGACCGGTCATTGTTTGAGAATGACTAGTTTTGAAGGTGTCATCCTTTCCCTGCTGCTATGCCCTGAGCTGCTTGTGTCCTTCCTAGCTCTGTAGTGCTCCTAGCTCTTGCATATGGCAATCACAATGACATTGGAGCAATGCTCTAAGCAATGAAATATATCAAACCTTACATTAACACCTACCTATGCATGTATAAACTGATCCCTAAATGCATTAAATAAGCATGCAAACCTTGGATGTCCTGGAAAGCAATGAATTCATCAAACACATCCACAATATGCATTTATTTTACTAACTTGTTTGCTTCATGTGAAAATTTAGGACAAGTCTTGTTACAGTTCTAATTTAGTTAAATGCAACATGTGGGGTAAATGTGGCTCCCACGAGGGTAGAGCTCAACATGCTTTAAGAGAAATAGGAAATTGAGCAACTTGATCAAAGATATACATGTTATTAATGCATTAAATCAATATGGAATCACATCAGCTGATCAACTTTCATTATTAGATTCAAAAGATGCATCAAGTTCAATTATGCATCTCTTAAATAATGAGGGAACAATCCAAAGTATTTCCAGGTCCCTCTCACCTTAACCCTATTGGACAACCACACATCACATAGGATGGTGAGCTTTCAAGTTACCGACATAGGTGACATGTGTTTGCCCACTAGGATCAAAGTGAGGAGACAATGTTAATTGTGGCCATGATTGAAAAGGTAAACAACTATTGTGGAAATCAGGTAGTAAACATGTGGTACAACAAGCATTGTGAAAGTTACGAGGGTTGGGACAATCCTAAAGAAGAATTCATGCTATATGTCATGAAGAAGACAATAACAAAGACAAATGTCTTTTGACTTTACTGAAGGAAAACAAGAGGCGGTCACATGAGATTGCATCACAGATGAAGAAGAAAGGAAGGGTAGTAAAGCTTTTCAATTGCCCTGTTTGGTGTCACATAATGATCAACCACAACTTTCATCTACATTTCTTAAATTGCTTAGACCTAGGGATTACCTCCACAAGTGATATATGCAGTTGACAATAACTTTATTGATGGAAATAGGAAAGCATTCAAGTTTCACAACTTACAAGTGTAACTTTTAATACAAAGTAAATATGGTGGGTAAAGAGAGTTGTTATGAGTTAAAAAAAAAAAACATAAGACCAAGTGACCCAAATGAAAGACCTTGCATGAAGAAGTCATGGGTAGTTAATAGTGAAAATAAGTGTAGTGAGTAAGGTCATTGCCATTGACAATGATAGTTGACAATGGTGATACAATGCACAGTTGACAATGTAAGGGTGCCTTTCAAAAATTTGTTTCAATAGATGCAAACCCCAGATAGTTGTTTGATGGTGTAGGTAGTAGGTTTGAGATGGAGAACATAAGATAGTCCTATATGGTAGAAGTTCCATTCTAATGTTGCAAGGTGTGGAATCAAGATTTGTGTCTCAGACTTACCACTGAACTACACATTGTGTATTTTAGAATCTAAGTCTTGAATGTTCCAGGTTCTTGATTATAAGGTCCAAGACACATTGTATGAAAGGTGAAGTGTTTGAGGGAAAAGTTCTTAAATGTACACAAGTTCCTAAGAAGTATGTAATATTCAGAGAAGAAGGCATGATAGTCTAGAGTTGTCTTGGTATGACTATCTACACTAATGAATATAAAAAAGGAGACACTATGCAGAGTTTAAAAGGACAAGCACACTTACTAAAGTTTGACAGTAGTATCTCAGAGAGATAGTGATAAGCGGACAATCATATGCATTGGTAGTCATGTGTGGAAATAAGAGTATGGTAACAAACATTAGCAGGTAGCAGTCATAGTCAAAAGGGAGAATAGTTACAGTCCTGAAGATAGTAATAAGTACAAATGTTATGATGCATAGGCAACCACATTCAATGAATATGGACATAGTCCTTTATATTAAAAATGTAACAGTCATAGCAAGAAATGTATCAACTACAAAGTGTGACAGTCATGGATGTGAAATTCGTACAAGATAACAATCCTAACTCAAAGAATGACAATCAAGATCATGGGTTCCATGCACATAGAACAAGAAATATATGGCCAAAAGCATAAATATTTGTCAACCTAAAAGAAACAATGACAACAAGAAAAATAAATAATATATGTAACAAGCATTGTCCAGGCCAAGAACATCAAAGAGATAGTATCAAGAATACAAAAAAATCAATACAAATAGAGACTTCATGGTAACAAGAATTAAAAAATGGAAAGGAGCTAATCACTCTCTCATAAAACCTCATTCACATTATGATCTTGCAAAACCCATCTGGGGTTTATCAAAAGATGGAAAAACTAAAAATACAAAGGTAGTGAGTCTCTTTTCAAAAAAGAACAACTCAAGCATTCAAAATCCCATCTCATTTTCTACGGCCTGTAGGGGTTTTTCCTTCAAAAACACCAAATCCCACTTGGGGTTTTTTGAAAAAAAATCACAATCTGTTACAATTGAAGGAAACCCACTTCAATTTTTACACAAAATTGCAGCTGCAACCGTGACTCAAAATCTATGTTATTCTCTTCAGAAACACAAAAAAACCAACTTAGGGTTTTTCACAAGAATCAAAATTTTCTTGAAATGAACAGAAACCCACTTGGGTTCGAGCAAAAATTTGCAGATACAAAATATTTAGGAGATTTTTCAAGATATTCAAAACAAGAAATGAATGTGCAAAACCCAGTTCATATTTTTTGCAGAGAATCACAATCTTGCTACAATTTAAGAGAACCCATCTGGTTTTTTTTCACGAATGTCAAATGCAGAAGTGTTTTAGAAGTAGCCATCATGGATTTTAAAAGAAGAAGGGAAGTATATAAAAACCATTTCATCTCTTGGCTGCAGCCTTAATGGCTTTGTTTCCTTAAAAAAAACAATGCAAAAGGCAGGGTTTTTGCTTAATTCAATAGAAAATACAGTATGAAATGAAGAATTTCTGCCTTTATTAATCAAAATGAAGGCTCAAAATGAGCTTTTTTGCTCAAAATATAAGGAGAAACTTGGGTCGACAAAGCTTACCTGAGCTGTTATCTTTTTTGTCTCCATTTTTAACAAGTTTTTGTAACAAAAAATGGCCCTTGTTCGAGCTTCATAGTCCCTCATGGTGACTTTTTGATGAGAAGAACAACAAAAGAGAACAAAAAAGAAGCACATTATTAGAGAATGCTACAGGCCGTGACCTAAAAGAACTGGAGGAGCTCCAAAAAAATGGAAAAAAGATGTAGATTTCTGTGAAAAAAATGTCGTTACTTGTGTTTCTATACACTTCCCATAAAAAATATTCCATCAAAAACTAGTCAAAATCTCCATATGTTGTGCATGCAATTGAAACCCTAGTGGTAGCATGTCTCTGCCAAATGCTCGATGGCAAGAATGATGGTGTTTTTCCACATTTTTTATCTTTTGATGATTAGGGTTTGACCCTTCTAGATGTCGATGGGATTTTATCCCATGTTTTAAAAAAATGAAGCTCATATTAATGCATAATGGGGGTTGAATGGTAAGTTCATGACTTAGGCATTTTATGCCTTAAGTCTAATGCCTTGTTTCAAATATTGCTAAGTGTTTCAAACATGAAACATATGGAGTGTGCCAAGTCACAGGTCATGCCTTTGACCTTTTGGTCATGAATGCCTTAGTGCCTTGAATACTTAGAATACGCCTTCCAAGAAGTGTGGAGGTCGGCTATATAGGCCAAACTTGAACCTTTATTGCTACCTTTGAAAATCAGAATGTTGACCATATGTGGCCTTGAAATGCAAAATGAGGGAAGTAAAATGATCAAGTGCCTTGGGGGATTTTTTAGTTTGTTCAATGCTTTTGAAAGCATTTTGACATTTCATTATATTTTTGCATTTTGTTTCAAAGTATAAAATATCTTTTAAGTGATTTGCTAATCACTTTGATATTATTTACATGCAAATACAATGTAATCTATTATTGATGGTTGGCCCTCTTATATTTTGCTTTAAAATGTAAAATAACTTGATTAAGTGGTGTATTATAAATCACAGAATCAAGTTATTATATTTAATTCCTTTTTGGAGTCTTGTGTTTTCAAAACACACATGTTGCATGAGTCAAAGCCGAGAGACAAAATGATGACTTGTATACATGAAGAGAGTGTGGGGGTGAAGTATTTGATTGTTTTGGAGGAAAGAGGACCATTTTGGAGGATTTTTGTCATGCTTTTTTGGTGGGTCAAGTCTTAGATTGACTTTTCGACATTTGGAGGACCTTTTGGAGAGGTTTTGGAAGCTTCCATTTTGGCTTTTGTGTTGCATCCGACAAGAGGTTCTAGAAGGACTTGTGTGGGTTGTTGGTTGAAAATTTGCTTTAAGTATCTTGAAATTGAAGTTTTGGAGGAGTTCTTTCTTTCCAGCAGCAGGATAGCTTTGTTTTGGAGCTATTTTTCAGCATGGAGCAATATTGTAACTCAGAGGGACTTGTGATATAGTATGCACTTTGAATTAATAAAATAGAGCATTTTACCTTCTCATTTCATGTTTCATGGTATAATGTTAATGATTGATCGATTTGTCTTGTGAAAATTTATCTTTCCTTGCAAACTTGTCTCATGTTTAGGCATATGTTTAGCATAAAATGTATGTTAACAGGTTATAAGCTATGTTATTTAATAGTGTTGTTAGTTGTGAAACTTATGTTTTCCTTCTAAAAGCCTCGTTTAGAGACCTTATAAATTACTTATGTAAACTGCATTTGCAAATGAGATGTGTAAACCAAGTTTTATGATATTGATTTGAATGTGATAGGATGTTATCAGGTCCTAGTTGTTTTTTGGTGTATCACTTAGATATTTTCAGTATTAGGTTCATTTTTCATGCAATTCTTACCCTTTATCTCAGAAATTAGTAGTTAGGTGGCATCAAAAGGGGAAGACAACCCATAATTTGGAGGTCTGCTTACGAATAGGAAATCCACAACTTGAAAGCAGTCCAATGTTACATCAAAACCTGCTAAGTTCGTTCACAACTTGGCATTAGGGTGCAGATTTGGATCCCTAACAGTTTTGGCACGCCCAGTGGGATAAGTGAACTGCTTCTTAGTTCATTTCTATGCATTTTATTGCTACTGTTTGGTGTGTATAGCTGTAGTTTCAGCCTTTTGGAGGCATTTTCTTTACATACCTGGTGACTCCAGAAGAATAACAATTGGTTTCAGGTAGACAAAGTGTTGGTATGTACTTATTTTAAAATTTAGACCTAGTTTTCTTGCTTTACAAGAAATTTTGATGAATTTACAGCTTCTATGAATGTTCCAATATGTCTACATTTCATGGAGACATGTTCTATTACTCTCCATTTCATGAAAATGCTGCTCATATACCTAATTATCAGCCATATCAAAATGAGCATGTAGTTGTTTTTAGTCCAAGTACCTTTATTATAGGAGATTATCAATATTCTCCACAATTTTGCCACCCTCCCACCCCTGCTCAGTTTTCACATCAGCCTATATATGTCCAAAAATAGTCTCAACAAAACCATCATAATTTCAACCAACATGTTTTTTCACATGCCCAATCTCAAGGAGTTAACATGTGCATTGATGACATAATCTCTGATTTTCAAATACAAATGTTGGAGATTGAAGGACTGCAGGAGGTTGATTGGTAGCAGGAACATGAAGCTTACCAAGCTCAAACAAATGAGTAGGAATGGGAGGTCAAAAAGAAGAAATTTGAGGAAAATCTTGCTCAATAGCTTGCTGCAAAGGATGCAAAAATGAGGCTAAAATTTTCCAAAAAAGAAGTTCCCAAGTACAAGTTTGCAAGCTTTAGGCAAAGAAAGCCTCTAGAATCCCCAAGTAAGTCTTCTCATTTTTAGATTCCAAGTTTTAGAGGATTCCATTCAATGCAAGAGAATGTGGTGCCTATAAACAATCAGTCCATCATCCCTCAAGAGCATCCCATCGATCCAGATGACTTAATCCTCATGGAGATGATTAGAAAGGTAAACCCATTGCATTTAGTTGTAGCATGTTATCGACTACAATAGAAAAAGATCAATCAGGAGGAGGCTAAGCTAATGGGAAAATATATTGAAGATCTTCCTCAAGTGGAAGGTTCTTATGAGGTCAAACTTGAGGAACTAGACCTTCAAGTTGAGAAGCAAGATTTTCAACAGTGTGCTGAGGAACCCAGTAATTTAGGACAACAAGCTTTAGAACCTAAGAAAGATGAGGATCCCCAGGTCATTGTTTATATAGCTAATGAGTTTTCATGTGGAGAGGTGGATAGCCAAGCAAATTAGATTTTGATCACAAAATTTGTAAGTGTAGAATGCCATATAGATACAAAATAAAAAAATATTTTCTTCCCTCAAGAATGTTGTCTTGAGGAAAATGATAATCCTCTTACCATTAAAGATACCGAACAATGTGATGAAGTTTCATTTTGGGACAAGTTCGAATATTTTTGCTCAAGCTTGGATTGTGTAAAGAAGGTCCCCGTTGTTGTGCACGAAGAGTTTACTACCTTTGTGGATGAAAACGAGGATAAGACATGCATACTAGCATCAGGGCCTAGTTTTGAGTTGAGTGATGAGATAATAACTAGTATGTTTAATGAACTTCCATTATATGTTGATGATGATGAGGACACTATGCTTGTGCTAACATCATTATCGAGTCTCAGACAACAAGAGGAGGAAGTTCACTTTGATAGGGTGTTGGTCCATCAAGAAGAAAATGGGGACACCCTTGTCTCAAAAGGTATAAAGGTTGGTATTCATGAGCATGTTGGTCAGAACGAACAAGATGTGAAGCAAGACATTGCTTTTAGAGGTATGAGTCTTGAGAATTGTTATAAAGTTGAAGAAGAACCTATTTTGCATGAGATAACTAATCATGAGCTAGATGAAAATACATTCTCAAGAATAGTAGAGGAATTCTTCTCCAAGCTTGATGCCAAGCCATCACTGACTGAATCTAAAGAGTGTGAGCAACATAACCACATAGAAAAAGCAACCATGGTTCCATTTGATTCACATGAAATAGCCCTTCTCAACCAACAAAGTGAGGTTCAAGAAGCAATTGATAAAGGTGAAACCAACAAGGGTAGTTCAACCTTTGTCATTTCAAGAGGCTGCCCCATTAGATATTTAGCCATTTCGGAGGCCACTAAAGTACCAGAGGTCATGCTTGCACCCAAGTATGAGGATGCAATTGAATAAGAAGACAATTTTGGAGTTGTAGTTGAAGGTGAACGAATTCAGATCACCTGTCCAATTCAGGACAACAATAGGCATGATTGAGATCAAGGTGTAAGTGAGTTTCTTTGCATCTTTCATGAAACATTGCAACAATCTTTTGAATATCTGCATGTGTTTCATGTTCTTTGAACAATGCATAATCATGTAATGCATCAGTTGCTGATTAAAATGGGTAGTTATTTCACCTAGCCTGCCAATGGGTTTGTTTGACCAACTTTTTTGCTGGATAGAGTAGGTTAGGGTAGTTTCATTTCCCTAAGTGTTGTTTTTCAAAGTTAGTTAGTTTGCTTCATTTTTTGGTGTGTTTTGAATAAGTTTTCAAAGTGTCTCTTGCTGGTTTAGTGAGTTACAAAAATTTGCAATGCTATTTTCAAGTGGTGTTAGCTTTCTGAGTGACCCCGTGCCCAATGGATAAGCTTAGGTAGTTGGTCTAATGTTTTGCAAGAAAACATATAGCAAATGTCGCCAAAAATGTTACCTAATTTTTAGCTTTCAACTGAAATCAGGTTTAGTGTTTATTTTTGTGTTGTTTTTTTAAACATTTAAAAGATAAACCATAGTCTGCTAAGTCAAGTCAAAATGCATGATAAAGATTGTCAAATGAATAGATTACATTTTCATTCCAATGTTGCAGTTATAAAAAATGAGAAGAGAATCATATGTGTACAAATGTAATCTTTATTGATAATCATGAAGTGTACATGTCCCTCACAAGCCAAGGGACTAACTTTACTTATTCAATGAAAATAAAGAACAATTTATACATCAATAAGTAAACAAATAAATGTGCATATAAGGATGGAGACCATTCATTGCCTTATAATGACTAGTTTTGAAGGTTTCATCCTTGCCCTGCTACTATGCACTGAGTTTCTTGTATCCTTCCTAGCTCCGTAGTGCTCCTAGCTCTTGCATATGGCAATCACAATGACATTAGAGAAATGCTCTAAGCAATGAAAGATCTCAAACCTTATATGAAAACCTACCTATGCATGTATAAAATGATCCCTAAATGCATTAAATAATCATGCAAACCTTGGATGTCTTGGAAAGCAATGAAGTCATCAAACACATCCACAATATGCATTTATTTTTCTAACTTGTTTGCTTCATGTGCAGATTTAGTACAAGTCTTGTTACTATTTTGATTTAGTTAAATGCAACATGTGGGGTAAGTGTGGCTTGCATGAGGGTAGAGCTCATCATGCTTTGAGATATAGGAAATTGAGCAACTTGATCAAAGATATACATGTTATTAATGCATTAAATCAATATGGTCCAATCACACCAGTTGATCAACTTTCATTATCAGATTCAAAAGATGCATCAAATTAAATTATGCATCTCTTAAATAATGAGGGAGCAATCCAAAGTATTTTTAGGCCCCTCTAACCTTAACCCTATTTGACAACCACACATCACATAGGACAGTGAGATTTCAGGTCACCGATATAGGTGACATGTGT
Organism: Sequoia sempervirens; assembly: GCA_007258455.2. Lineage (NCBI taxonomy): Eukaryota > Viridiplantae > Streptophyta > Pinopsida > Cupressales > Cupressaceae > Sequoia > Sequoia sempervirens. Next base: position 154,856 of record VDFB02365435.1, read on the forward strand.
CTGCCCACTAGGATCAAAGTGAGGAGACAATGTTAATTGTGGCACATGATTGAAAAGGTAAACAACTATTGTGGAAATCAGGTAGTAAACATGTGGGGCAACAAGCATTGTAAAATTTACAAGGGTTGGGACAGTCCTAAAGAAGAATTCATGCTATATGTCATGAACACAACAACAATAAAGAAAAATGTCTTTTGACTTTATTGAAGGTAAACAAGAGGTGGCCACAAGAGATTCCATCACAAATGAAGAAGAATGGAAGGGTAGTAAAGCTTTTCAACTGCCCTGTTTGATGTCACATAATGATCAACCACAACTTTCATCTACATTTCTTGAATTGCTCAGACCCAGGGATTACCTCCATAAGTGATATATGCAGTTGACAATAACTTTATTAATGGAAATAAGAAAGCAACCAAGTTTAACAACTTACAAGTGTAACTTTTAATACAAAGCGCATATGGTGGGTAAAGAGAGTTAATAGTTTTTTTTTTTTAAATATAAGACCACGTGACCCAAATGATAGACCTTGCATGAAGGAATTCATGGGCAGTTAATAGTGAAAATAAGTGTAGTGAGTAAGGTCATTGCCATTGACAATGATAGTTGACAATGGTGATACAATGCAAAGTTGACAATGTAAGGGTGTCCTTCAAAAAGTTGTTTCAATAGATGTAAACCCCAGACAGTTGTGTGACAATGAAGGTAGTAGGTTTGAGATGAAGAACATAAGATAGTCCTATATGGTAGAGGTTCCCTTCTAATGTTGCAAGGTGTGGAATCAAGAGTTTTGTCTCAGACTTACCACCGAACTACACATTGTGTATTTTAGAATCTAAGTCTTGAATGTTCCAGGTTCTTGATTATAAGGTCCAAGGCACATTGTATGAAAGGTGAAGTGTTTGAGGGAAAATTTCTTAAATGTACACAAGTTCCTAAGAAGTATGGAATCTTCAGAGAAGAAGGCATGATAGTCTAGAGTAGTCTTGGTATGACTGTCTACTCTAATGAATATAAAAAGGAGACACTATGCAGAGTTTAAAAGGACATGCCCAATTACTAAAATTTGACAATAGTATCTCAAAGAAACAGTGATAAGGGGAAAATCATATGCATTGGAAGTCATGTGTGGAAATGAGATTATGTTCACAAAAATTAGGAGGTAGCAGTCATAGACAAAAGGGAGAATAGTTACAGTCTTGAAGATAGTCATAAGTACAAATGCTATGATGCATAGACAACCACATTCAATGAACATGGACACAATCCTTTATATTCAAAATGTAATAGTCATAGTAAGGAATGTATCAGCTACAAAGTGTGATAGTCATGGGTGTGAAAGTCCTACAAGATAACAATCCTAACTCAAATAATGACAATCAAGATCATGGGTGCCATGCACAAAGAACAAGAAATATATGGCCAAAAGCATAAATATTTGTCAACCTAAAAGAAACAGTGACAATAAGAAAAATAAATAATATATGTAACAAGCTTTGTCTAGGCCAAGCACATCAAAGAGATAGTATCAAGAATACATAAAATCAATACAAAAAGAGCCTTCATGGTAACAAGAATTACAAAATGAAAAGGAGCTGATACTCTCTCATAAAACCTCATTCACATTATGATCTTGCAAAACCCATATGGGGTTTATCAAAAGATGGAAAAACTAAAAATGCAAAGGTACAAAGTCTCTTTTCAAAAAAGAAAAACTCAAGCATTCAAAACCCCATCTCATTTTCTATGGCCTGTAGGGGTTTTTCCTTCAAAAACACCAAAACCCACTTGGGGTTTTTTGAAAAAAGATCACAATCTGTTACAATTGAAGGAAACCCACTTTTCTTTTTACAGAAAATTGCAACTATAGTTGTGACTCAAAATCTATGTTATTCTCTTCAGGAACACAAAAATCCAACTTGGGGTTTTTCACAAGAATCCAAATTTTCTTCAAATGAACAAAAAACCACTTGGGTTCAAGCCAAAATTTGTAGATACAAAATATGGAGGAGAGTTTGCAAGATATTCAAAACAAGAAATGAATGTGCAAAACCCAGTTCATATTTTTTGCAAAGAATCACAATCTTGCTACAATTTAAGAGAACCCATATGGTTTTTTTTCACGAACATCAAATGCAGAAGTGTTTTAGAAGTAGCCATCATGGATTTTAAAAGAAGAAGGGAAGTATATAAAAACCATTTCATCTCTTGGCCGTGGCCTTAATGGCTTTGTTTCTTTCAAAACAAGAATACAAAAGGTGGGGTTTTTTCTTCATTCAATAGAAAATGTAGAATGAAATGAAGAATTTCTGCCTTTATTAATCAAAATGAAGGCTCAAAATGAGCTTTGTTGCTCAAAATATGAGGAGAAACTTAGGTTGACAAAGCTTACTTGAGCTGTTATCTTTTTTGTCTAAAATAACTAGAGGAGCTCCAAAAAACTAGAAAAATATGCAGATTTCTGTGAAAAAATGCCTTTACCTATGTTTATATACACTTCCCATCAAAAAAATTCCATAAAAAACTAGTCAAAATCTCCATATGTTGTGTTTGCAATTGAAACCTTGGCGGTAACATGTCTTTTCCAAATTCTTGATGGCAAGAATGATGGTGTTTTTCCACATTTTTTTTTATCTTTTCATGATTAGGGTTTGACCCTTCTAGATGTTGATGGGATTTTATCCCATGTTTAAAAAAAATGAAGCTCATATTAATGCATAATGGGGGTTGAATGGTAAGTTCATGACTTAGGCATTTTATGCCTTAAGTCTAATGCCTTGTTTCAAATATTGCTAAGTGTTTCAAACATGAAACATATGGAGTGTGCCAAGTCACAGGTCATGCGTTTGACCTTTTGGTCATGAATGCCTTAGTGCCTTGAATACTTAGAATATTCCTTCCAAGAAATGTGGAGGTTGGCTATATAGGCCAAACTTGAACCTTTATTGATGCCTTTGAAAATAAAAATGTTGACCATATGTGGCCTTGAAATGCAAAATGAGGGAACTAAAATGATCAAGTGCCTTGGAGGATTTTTTGAGCTTGTTCAATGTTTTTGAAAGCATTTTGACATTTCATTGTATTTTTGCATTTTGTTTCAAAGTATAAAATATCTTTTAAGTGATTTGCTAATCACTTTGATATTATTTACATGCAAATACAATGTAATCTATTATTGATGGTGGGCCCTCTTATATTTTTCTTTAAAATGTAAAATAACTTGATTAAGTGGTGTATTATAAATCACCTAATCAAGTTATTATCTTTAATGTCTTTTTGGAGTCTTGTGTTTTCAAAACACACATATTGCATGAGTCAAAGCTGGGAGACAAAATGATGACTTGTATACATGAAGAGAGTGTGTGGGTGAAGCATTTGATTGTTTTGGAGGAAAGAGGACCATTTTGGAGGATTTTTGTCATGCTTTTCTAGTGGGTCAAGTCTTAGCTTGACTTTTCAACATTTGGAGGATCTTTTGGAGAGGTTTTGGAAGCTTCCATTTTGGCTTTTTTGTTGCATCCGACAAGAGGTTCTAGAAGGACTTGTGTGGGTTGTTGGTTGAAAATTTGCTTAAGTATCTTGAAATTGAAGTTTTGGAGGAGTTCTTTCTTTCCAGCAGCAGGATAGCTTTGTTTTGGAGCTATTTTTCAGCATGCAGCAATATTGTAACTCAGAGGGACTTGTGATATAGTATGCACTTTGAATTAATAAAATAGAGCATTTTACCTTCTCATTTCATGTTTCATGGTATGCTATTAATGATTGATCAATTTGTCTTGTGAAAATTTATCTTTCCTTGTAAATTTGTCTTATGTTTAGGCATCTGTTTAGCAGAAAATGTATGTTAATAGGTTATAAGTTGTGTTATTTAATACTTTTTTTAGTTGTGAAACTTCTATTTTCCTTCTAAAATCCCTGTTTAGAGACCTCCTTATAAATTACTTATGTAAACTACATTTGAAAATGAGTTGTGTAAACCAAGTTTTATGATATTGATTTGAATGTGATAGGCTGTTATTAGGTTCTAGTTGCTTTTTAGTGTATCACCTTAAATATTTTTAGTATTAGGTTCATTTTTCATGCAATTCTTACCCTTTATCTTAGAAATTAGTAGTTATGTGGCATCAAAAGGGGAAGCTAGCCCATAATCTGGAGGTCTACTTTCGAATAGGACACATAGAACCTGAAAGCAGTCCCATGCTACATCCAAACCTGCTAAGTTCATTCACAACTTGGCATTAGGGTGCAGATTTGGATCCCTAACAAATATAACCGATGTGTGTGACGAGGACCCCATCACTGACCTACCCATGTTATTCGAAGATTCCTCCCTTTTCATGATCAATACCCTATCTTTCAAGCTAAGTAACCAAACCAATGAGCTAAAACTTGTCTACCCCCAACTCATCGATTATGACCAATGTGGACCACCGATCTTAGACACGTTTAAAAATGATGAGCTTGTCTCATAATTCATGGGGTTGTAGGATAATCTACCATGTGGAGATCATAAAGCAAGGTTTTATATTGAATTGGACACACATGCATACTATGGGGAAACGATTAAATGCCTTAGTCGCAAAATAGAACATATAAGAATAATATCTGGGTCTTTAAGTGAAAACCACACTGTGGCACTTTCTGACTCAAAAATAGTAAAAACAAAGGATGTATCTGATGGTGAAAACCTCTTTGATGTGCCAAAGGATGAGGGATTCAATCTTCCCTTTAGTGTTATTCATCAGGAAAAATCAACATTCTTGGCAGAGAAATGTAATCTAGTCAATTTGGGAACCGAGGAAACACCACATATCACCTTCTATGCAGAATCACTTTTGATCGAGGAATAGGAACTTCTAGCTGTATTTATGAGAGAAAGAAAGGTAAACTTTGCATGGACCTACACTAAAATTCCCAGTATTGATCTAGAGGTTTTGGTTCATCATTTAGTTGTCTATCCAGATGAAAAACCAGTAAGACAAAAGCTAAGAAAGATGCATCCACATATAACATTACTAGTTAAACTTGAATTGTAGAAAATCCTCATTGTGGGCTTCATACAACCAATTGATTATCCAGAATGGGTTTCAAACCTTGTACCTATCTCTAAGCCCACTGGGGGCATCTACATCTACACTAACTTCAAGGACCTAAACAAATCATGCCCTAAGGATTATTTCCCTCTCCCAAATATAGACATGATTGTGGATATGACAGAAGGACATGAAATGCTATCATTGATGGACGGGTTTTTAGGGTACAATCAAATTATGATATCCAAAGATGATCAACATAAAACAATTTTCAGCTATCCATGGGGGACTTACTATTGGAACATAATGTCGTTTGGGTTAAAGAAGGTTGGAGCTGCATACCAAAGGTCTATGACTTTGATTTTTCATGACATGATTCACAAATCTGTAGAGGATTGTGTGGATGAAATATTATCCAAATCAAGGAAGCGTTAAGACCACATAATCACACTAAGCTACATCTTTGACAAACTCGAAGAATACAAGGTCAAACTCAGTCCTAAGAAGTGTGTCTTTGGTGTGCAATTAGGAAATCTCCTAAGGTATATCATATCAATGAGGGGAACCAAGATAGACCCTACCAAAGTTAAAGCGATTCTTGAAATGGAAGCACCATGAACACTTAAGCTATTAAGGGGTTTACAAAGAAGGCTTCAATCCATTCGTTTATTCATGGAACAGTTAGCAGATAAGGCTATCCCATATTATCATCTACTTCACAAGGGGGTAGCATACAAGTGGTACAAGAAATGCGATTAGGCATTCAATAAAATCAAAGAATACTTGCTCACACGACCGGTCCTCATGCCACCAATTCAAAACAAACCATTGATACTCTACATATCAACAACAATAGTAGCCCTTGGCACTCTCTTAGCTCAACATGACGAAACCAAGAAAGAGAGAGCCATTTATTATATCAGTAGAACCATGGTGGGACACGAGCTGAATTATACATTCATTGAGAAGGCTTGCCTAGTAGTGGTATATGTTGCACAAAAATTTAGGCACTACATGTTGGCTCATCAGATTAAGCTCATTTCCAAAATAGATCCTCTCAAGTATCTAATTTCTAAAGCAACACTCGCAGGGTGAATGGCTAAATGGGTAATGATCCTAACAAAATATGGCATTGATTATGTAGAGAAAAAAGCCATCAAAGGATAGGTAATTGCATATCAACTAGCATAGGCACCTATATATTTAGAGAACCCATTGGTATCAGAATTCCTTAATGAGTCAATCTTCAATCTAAGTGTGACAGATCATTGGAAAATATATTTTGATGGGTCCTACACACAACATGGGTCAGAAGTAGGAGTTTTCTTCATCACACCACAAGGAGATTGCATACTAAAGTCATATAAGTTGTCTTTTCCTTGCACAAACAACATCTCAGAGTATGAGGCTCTTGTCATAGGACTAAGAATTTCAGTACAATGGTAGATCATGACACGTAAGGTCTATGGGGACTCACAATTAATCGTCAACCAAGTCAATGATGAATGCCAAACAAAAGATGACAAGCTTACCCCATACAAGAAACTGGTGGAAAGTCTCAAGGAATTCTTCATTGACATAACATTTGAGAAAATACCAACGGAAAATAATAGAGAAAAAGACACCATGGCTACAATCTGATCATTGTTGGATATCCCACACAACATCCCTAAGCATGAATTCTTGGTAGAGAAGCTTCTAATACCAGCTTTCAAAGTCCCAGATTCTGAGTTCGTGTGTGAAATTGTTGGCCTCGGTGTCCCTTGGTACCATGACATATTTACATACCTAAAAAATAGGAGTCCTCCTTGTTGATATCACCTCGAACCTTAAAAGAACATTTTTCAAGAAGTCAACCCATTTCATTATCTTAGGCAACACCCTATAGCGTAGAAGTATCAAAGGAACCCTCTTACGATGCCTTAACCTTGAGGAAGCTTTGACTACTTTAACTGAGGTACACAATGGAATTTGTGGTTTGCATTTGAGTGGCATGAACTTGGCTAAGAAATTGCTGAGGACAGGGTACTACTGGCCAATAATGGAGAAGGAAGCTCATGATTATGTTCGAAAATGTTTGCAATGTCAACAACATGGAGACCTCATCCATGCACCAACTCAAGAGCTCCAATCGATTATAACATCTTGGACCTTCTCACAATGGGGGCTTGATCTCATTGGAAAAATCACTCCCACTTCATCCAATGCACACAAGTTCATTATCACCACCACTAAGTACTTCACAAAGTGGGTAGAGGCCATCCCAATGACCTACATCACAAGGAAACATATTTCCAAGTTCATCCTAACCTATCTCATTTGCCACTATGGTGTTCTAGAAGCCCTTATCTTAGATAATGAGACACCTTTTAAGAACCAGGATGTTCAAGAACTATGCCAAAGTTCAATATCCAACATCACTTCTCCACTCCATACTACCCCTAGGGAAACAGCCAAGCTGAGGCTTCTAATAAAACCATCCTAAAGATCCTCAAAAAAAAGGTCAATGAAGTTGGTCATGACTGGCACCTATAGCTAAATCCCACCTTATGGGCCTACTGAATGAGTATCCGCACAAATTAGAAGCCGTTCTTCCCTTTGAGATCAAGCTCCCATCCTTAATAATATCATTATAAAATCTCATTACCGATGAAGAATATCATATGTCACAGTTGAAGGAGCTAGAACTACTGGATGAGTGGCACATGGATGCTTTGAACCACTTGTAGGTCTACCAAAATAGTCTCAAGTGAAGCTATAATAAGAAGATTAGGAGTCGGTCATTTCAAGTTGGAGAGCTCGTGATGAAATAAAATTAGAAGAATGTACCAAATCCAGACAGCAAGGGAAAATTTGAACCCAATTGGTTGGAACCCTTGATCATCACAACAAGTTATAAATCAAGAGCATATCAACTATCTACACCTAAAAGTGAGCCTCTGTAGGAGCCCATCAACAACTCCCATCTCAAAAAGTTTTATGTCTAAACATGCAAGGTATAAATCCAAAAAATATAAAAAATATAAAAAATCCCAAAAAATAAATAAAAGGATTGAAAATAGTAAAAAAAAATTATCCTCTAGTCAAAACCACTTCGGTGGTGCTTTAGGCAAGAACCTTAGTGAAAATATGGAATATAGGCACCTCATGTAAATAAGCACTCTCCATCCACCATAGATCTCTACAACTTATTCTACATCATTCATCCATCACACTTCCATATTTCCTTTTGACACCCATCCACATCTGCATCATAGCTTGATCCTGTGTTTGTATCAAGTTCCATCCTAGAACTACTTGGCACATTTCTAAGGTCAACTTATCTTGCCTATATTGGAGTATTCTATCCCATCACGCTGCTGGGGGCATGTTCTTATACCTCCATTGGATCAAATTCGTGTATATTCTTGAAATCTTCCTTAAAATCAGAAAACACAAAAACATCCAAAACATATCAAAATCCAAAAATATTTAGAAAAATTAGAAAATCCAAAAACATCATAAAATCAAAAAATCCAAAAACATCCAAAACATATCAAAAATCCAAAAAACAGGTCAAAAAGTCATTCAAAATAAAAAAATAGAGTTGTCAAGTTGAACTACAGGTCTCTTAGCTTTGAACGTAGGCAAGGCCATCATTGATGTGCCCTTGACACACATTAGGTCAGTTCTTTAGGAGTCCATCACAATAAATTGGAAATCAATTTGTTCATTTCTCATCAATAAATGAGTATGTGTCAGTTGAACTACATGGTCTCTATGTGTATAACGTAGGCAAAGCTAATCTTTGATCAGCCCCCGAGGCCCCTAGGATAGGTCCTTAGGTTAGGTTCTTGGTCAAAATCTTAGAAAACACAAAAACATTGAAAATTTTGAAAATCAAAACATTTGTAAAACATCTTGAAAATACCAAAAAAAAAGCTTCAACACACTTTCAAAAATACCATAAACATTTAAAAAACCCAAAATCATCCATCCCATTTCATGTTCATCCACAATAAACATCCGATCATAATAAATGATTGTCATCTTCAACCTTTGGTGAAACAATCAGTAACAAGTTTAGCAAATTCGAAGTGAAAACTCAAGCATCAAGGTCTCAAGTCTAGGTCAGTAGGTAAACAAGTTGGTTAATTCTTGGTATCAATGGCTCATCAGTCTCAAAATCATCTGATAACATCATGTCTTAGGATGCACCATTCCTACAATGGAAATCAACATCAAACCTCACCATAGTTTAGTCTTGGCTAGAGGTATGAAGAACATTGACTTGTTTGTTTACTTAATCTTTGTCTTGTTGATTTATCTTATTGTGACAATTCCGATGACCTCTCAATGATTTCTAATCAAAATTATTTAGAGAGAAAGGAATGGGGCATTGATCATAATATTTTTGTTTGCTATGCTTGTTGGATATTCTTGTAATATAACTTGTTCATGCTTACTTTGTTTGGTTTGTAGGGAGGGAGTTTTAAGTGCCTTGTTGACTATTATATTGGGAGGTTTTTCCTTTCTATGTTTTGGTTTGAGATGTTTGAAATATCTGAACTGCAACCTAATAAGGTTTTGTATGTCAGGAATGAACAACGACACTCCTATCTAATTGCCGAGTCAAATCCCATTGCACTAGGTACAATGCCATCCTAGTTCTTTATACCTTGATGCATCGTATCTACGTGAGTTATCAAAAAATAAGGAAAGTAAGCTCTTTATGTTCCCAATCCCGAATAAGAAATCATCATTATTTTCATCATCATCTCAAACTCAAGGGCTGATTTCTATTTCTTCTATCATTTCCATATACTAATACTAACATGGTATCATAACATTTAGAAATAAAAACATTTATATATGCATCCATCTTGCATCCACAAACCATCAACATACTACACATACCATTATAATAGGAAGTATCATTCATTATCATTCATTATCCATCATAATATAGATTGGTTATTCTAAGCATCTCATTAACCATACATTTTCATAAGCATCCATTGCATAATCATACAAGCATTATCATAGTCATCACATTTTAACATCATACATACATACATACATCACATATGGAAAGGATAATGAAAAACAAGTTAAACCTATCATTGCATTACATCCATCACATATCCTCACATAAATACACATTTGCATCCATCTCATAAAAGTACATCCATAATAGATCCATGTGCATTCATAACATACATTTATCACATCATAAAGTATCATACTATAATCATTACATGCATCCATCCATTCATATATCCATCACATAAAATAAAATAACCATCACATCATATAAACACATCGCAAGAGAATCTCATATATATATATATATATCAAAAAAGTTGAATGTCATAATACATCATAATCATATATATAGTATCATCATCAAATATACAAGAGGCTAATCAAAACTCAGCAAATGAATGTATACACATCATAAATCAGGCTGTACAATAAAAAAATGTGTCCAATGCACAATCAGTGCCCTAAGCTACCCTTGCTATGTCTATCCCAGTGATGGTTGCCTTAGCTCTGATGATGAGACCCTGATGGTCTCCTTGATGTCCCTATGTGATGGGTCCTACTAGGTGTAACTTGGCTGATATGGGAGAAATTTGGCTCCCGTCGATCCTGTGCCATGACCCTGTAATATAAAGTCTTGTAATATGAGGCCTCTTGCATGGATCAACCATACATCTTGGCTGGGACTATGGCCTAACCTTGCACTTGCTATGATACTACCTCCATCCCTACTCTAAAGCCAACCTGAGGTTTGCATCCTATCCCATCTGGCGCTCCTACACCACCTCCTATCGTGCCTGATCCCTCTCCTAGACCAAAGTATGAATTTGTGCCTGGGCTTGTTGTAATTGTCCTGTTAGTGACTGTACCTATGCCTGCAGTTCCACTATCTATCTGTCTCAAGGATCAAGACCTGGTGGTGGTGGTCGTGGTGTTGGCTAGTGTGGTTGTGTTGGTGGCGTCTATTTGATGGGTGGAACTAGTGGTGGGGTTTTTCCATCGTGCCCATCGTGCCCATCATGCCCTGCACCTCCATCTTATCCATCTTGTGGTTGGTGGCTTGGCTGCTAGGGGACCTAACCAATCCAAGGTCCTCTGACCCATCCTCTACCTATTTCTGGCACCACTGGTAATGTCAATCTGATCAAAGTGTGGGCTAAGAAATAGGCATCATAAGCCTATGTAGTTCTCGCATATGTGGGACCATCACAAGCTACCTGAAATCATCAATGGCCTGTTGGGGATGGATTCTCTACCCCCATGTTGTCTCTCTAGACCCTTGTGCAAATATGGCTCTCTATCTGTCATTAGGGGCATCCTATATCTCCCCGAATTGGTGAGCAACCCTATTCGGGAGGTTCCTCTCTACCATATAGTGCTCTCGCCCCTACATGTACCTAGATTATCGATAGTAGAAGATCTAGGCATCATCACCATGCCATCTAGGAAAGTGGAGCCATGGTCTCCACTAAAATACTACTATCTCGTCGATAACCTGCCTCCAATTCGGGATACCTGTAATTCCTATGTAATGGAGGGTGGTCATCCCCTTGTACCTGTAAACTACAATATCATCGTGGTCTATCTAAATGTCTGCAATCATGGGTCTCAGAACAACTATGTGCTCATATGCTCACACATGAAGCAATGTAACACCCGCTCCAATGCTTTGGGCCCCGTTATACACGACCTGGTGCATATCATGATATAACGATGCCAAAACGACTAGATCTTAGGAAAAGACGATCATCTCCTCCATCATGCATGACCAAATGACCCCACATCCAACGCTGCACCCTCTCGCTCTCCAATTGAGAACAAGGACTCTTGAGATCAATGCTCTGACAAACAATGTCAAATCAAGGGAAATCCCCTCATATCAGTGGAGCTCAATTTGACCACTATCGGTCACGTATTGGTTGATGCCAAATAGCTATAAAATTGCAACCCCACCGGCCTCAACATCATAAATGATCCACTCACCATGTATGGAGATCCGTAGGATCCACCATACATCCTCCAGGGTAACGATGGCCTCGCCAGTCAATAAGTGGAATGAGGAGGTTTCGCTCCGCCATCTCTCCACCAACACAATCATCATTGTAAGGTGCATGTGCACCTCAGGAATCTGGGCTATGTGACTGAATCCAATCACACCAAGAAAGAATAGGGCCTCATCTGATAAATGTATCACTTTGTGTAGAAACTGGCTCCTGTGCTTCTTCAAATGGAGCACTGGTAAGACCTCTTGAATCCAAAAAAACCACAACGTCAAAAAGCCATCAAACGAACACCTTTTTGAAAATAAAAAATTCTCAAGAAGCAAAAGCGGTGCAACTTTTGCAAAGGCGACGCTTTGTCATTTGCAAAAGTGATGCCAAAATCAAAGGCAATGCTCCATTACAAAGGTAAGTTGGAATTTTGGGGTGACGCCAGATTATTTTTGGGCCATGCGACACAATCTCGCAAAGGCAAGTTGGCATCTTCTCACTGACCCCAAGAGCCTCCAACGTCTTGCAATGCTCTAATGAAAATGTGAGTTGACATCCTTAGAAGTGACGTCGATCAAAACAAATGCGGCGCCCTAGGGGATCACTTTTGATCAACCTAAATGAACCCTAATAAATGCATCAAAATCATGCAAAATGAGAAAAGTTTTGAAAGGTGTACCGGGGTCCTGCATCCTGACGTAGCTGGAACATGCGAACTCAATCCGTCCGATGTATGGGGAGCACACGAGCCACCATTTTGTCAACACCTCAGAGCAAAATTGCGAGAATTCTAAAAGGTCAAGTGTGCAAATGATTTAAAAATGACCAGGTCCTAACCCTATTTATGCAAAATTTTTAGGGTTTTTTGGGTATTTTTTAGGGTTTTTGAACCCATTAAATCTGTTTTTTCTTGAACGAAGCTTGTTTTGAACTTTCTATCGTTGTAAGCCCGAATTTGCATCCTGTGGGCTATTTTATGCTCTTGAATCATTGTTGAATCTTTTTCGTGAGCTCGACCTAATTTTGCAATTTTCGCTCAATCTCTCGAGAGGGAAGTGTAGCAGCATAATTCCTTCCACTAAGGCAACAATGGGGCATCCAAAAAATTAGGAATTTTTTGAATTTTGATCATGGAAGTGTTATTCTTTCAACTGATGTAGCAAGTACCTCGCTTCAAAGAGGGAAAAAATGTAGACATTGAAAAAGTCTTAATTGATACTATGCATCTGATTCTAATTAACTAACACCGTTTCTTCCTAAATCACTTCAAATTCATTAATTAATTGAATAATCAACATTATTTAATTAAAATAAGCAAATTCAACTATTAATTAAATAATTAAATTTATTGGATTAATTCACCCTTAGATTCTAACTAATTCTCATCATATTTAATTAAATCAAACCATTTAATTAAATCCTCTTTTAATCCTCTCATTTGATTAAAATCAATCAAATCAAATGTCACCATCTCCTAATTCACTTCAATTAATTAATTTTGGATTAATTAATCCTAAATCAACTTTCTAATCATCATTATTAATTCCTCCAACTTTTAACTCTTTAAGAGTTAAATCAACTCATGGTCAACTAACCAGGTTGCACATGAAAATAATTTCAATTAATTATTTAAATCCTCTATTTTTCCTTACCAAGGCATATTCCAAGGAATATTCCTCTCAACAACCTCTCATTCAATTTCCTTCCAAAGGTTTTCAAAAATCTATCACATCCTCTTACATTTGCAATAAATTCTCTTACAACCTTTCAAATCTTCTTATATCCTCTCAAATCTCATTCAATTCCTCTTACACCATTTTCAAATTGTCAACCATCAACATTTACTTCTCTTCCATCCTTCTCCACTCACACATTTCCCAAAATGTGCTCCAACTTCCTCCAATAGAATTGTGACACTTGGCACATTTTCATTGGCTCTCATTTTATCCCACATTCACCAATTTCCTCCATTCTTCAACCCTTGGCTTCTATAAATAGAGACATCCTTTTCATAATACGGATCCACAACTTAGAGCATTATCACTACATGCATTCTATTTCATAACTATCATCACTTTCATCATTTTCAAGCATAGTCATAACAATTTGAAGCAATTTTCATACTTAGATCATCTTCAACCATCAAGATTATCAAAGGGATTGGGAAAGGGCTTCTTTTCACATCAAAGGAGCACCACTCCCCCTATGGGATGGAGGTTTATCTAGTTTTATTTAGATTACATGCTATATTTTGTTAAGTTTCTTGTTATTTCATGTTTTCTATTGAATTTGGCTAAAAAAATTCATAGGGAACAGTAGCTTGTCTTTCTAACATGTTTGACACTTGTTTGTTGATCTCTTGTTCGTTTGTGCAAGTTTGGTGTTCACAGACATTGATTTTATCAAACTCTTCCTTTTATAATATCCATCCCCTCATAAATGAACCCACATAGAGTGGCGCCCATAGTTGTTAATCAATGAAGGAGAATATAACATTATTGAAACATGGGGACAAAGAGGCCTTATGTTGTTTGCAGGGGTATTGAACGTAAGCATCGCCTATGGGAATAAGGTGTGGGGAAACCACTAGATGATGCCATGTTGAATGGTGGAGGAACCTTCGGGCTCCGTGATGCTCAAGTCCACACAAAGTGGGAGGTCATAGCAGGTGAACCTCATAAAAGACGTTAGAATGGCCGTATGTTTCCGCATAAACATGAACTCGAGTAAATCAACACTTCACTTCATGAGTAGAAGTTGATGGCCATTATTGAACTTATTCAATACCCACCCCACCTTGTAAGAGCATATAATTTCTCTAAACCACGTTAATTCTCCTTTCCTTTTCCATGAAAGGGACTCAACAAGAAGTTATAAAGCGTCACATGCTTATGAATTAGTGGAATATGAGCCAGAGAGACCAAACTGTGTTCACTATCGTGATATACCCTAATCATTCCTAGAGATG
Organism: Sequoia sempervirens; assembly: GCA_007258455.2. Classification (NCBI taxonomy): domain Eukaryota; kingdom Viridiplantae; phylum Streptophyta; class Pinopsida; order Cupressales; family Cupressaceae; genus Sequoia; species Sequoia sempervirens. Next base: position 169,870 of record VDFB02365435.1, read on the forward strand.
GAAACTATTACCTTCTAATCATTCATCAAACCTTCTTAAACACCTCTCTGATGACATGCTTTATCGATGTAGAGATAGGAGGTGGTAAGGCTATGCGTTGAATATTGTCTCCATGTCGAAACATAGCAATCTCAAACCATCTGGAATTTCTCTTGCATTTCTAGCAGACAATCAATGCGAACCCACTAGTTTCTACCAACTTGGATTGTTATGTGATGTGGTTGAGTCTCCAGGATCATTGATTTTCCAAGTCCTCCCACACAAATAACAATGATTCGGCCTTGCCAAAGGAAGAAATAGCTTCAAATCACAAATGCATGGCCCATCATGAGTGGTAGAGCTGACTTAAAATTGAGTTTAACCCGCAAGTGTGAAGCCCACTAAATGGAGTGCAAGAATGGAAGGTGTTATCATCATTTTCAAAGGATAAGAGTGTGGGTGTCAGGCTCATCATCGTTGCATAAAAATGACACGAAGAAAGTGAAGATCCACAAGCAGGCCTCTGTCAACATAAGAAAACCAGGAATCTGCAAATGAAAAGCTTGCACCACCAAGACTCCTATGATTACTGAAGTTATAGTTGGGGCACCATTCTTGATTTCCCTAATTTGCATGGTGTTTAAGATAATAGAATTCTGAGGGCCTTTTGCATTTATCTTGACTTCCCCCCTCTCATACGTGGCTGCCACCTTGCCAATCCCATAAAATAATCAATAGATTAGGAAAAGCTTTTGGATAAGGAGCCAACCAATTATAAGAAGCTCAATGCTCATGGGAATCTCAAGATACGATTTTGTAGTCTTAGGTGTTGATTTTTATGTAGCTTGGACAGGTGTCTCCATTCCCAAGAAGTGTTTATTTAATTATTTAATTATTTTCTAGAGACTTCTAGAAAGGGCTGAGTTGTCTAGATAATTATGTAATTAAATAATTGTTTCCTCTAGAGACTTCTAGAATCCAGTTAGTTAGGGTTGTTAGAGTCTATTTAATCTTAGCCATTGATTGAGATTAAATCATGGCCATTGGTTTTCCAATGAGAAAAGTATAAAAGGGGATCAATGGGCATTGGAGAACACACACACAAGTAGACTTGCAGTGATAGCAAGTAGATTTGCAGTGAGAGCAAATAGTTTTTAGCAAGGCGATGATAGCGTTGGGGATAGCAGTTGTGGAATTTTAGCAGGAGAAATTGAGGGAAGAATTTCTGGAGAAGAATATTGCGAGAGCTCTCCAGTAAGAGGCAAGCAGTTTTGTATTCCTTAATTTTGAAGTTTAATATAATTCCTCATCTGCAGAGTGGTTTTCCTTCGGGGTTTTTCCACGGACAATTTGTCCAAAAATATTGTGTTCATTATTGTGAATGTTTTCTTCTCTATTTCTGTGAGTTTTATTGGTGAAGTTGCAGTTGTGTTATTTTTCGATATTTGCTGAGAATTAATTTTCAGAGTCAAATAATCTATGTATTAGATAGGAGATTAATAATCAGTAATTGCAATAAAATTTTCACATTAGGATAAAGAAAGAGAATTACACCTACTATGTCGTAATATTGCATGTGTTCCCCTCCACAACAAAATCCACATTTGCAAAATTTTAGGATGCCTAGGAAATTAATAGTAATCTCATATGCCATTTCCCCTCAGCCAACGCCTAATCATTTCAAATTTTGATCTCCATAGGGAAATGTGCAAGACTAAACTATCCAAGGTTAAGAGTGGCTATGTGGGTGAGAGCTTCACCATGCTCGGAAAATTTTGTGGGAAAAATGATGCAAAAAAACAATTGTGGAAAGCCATCAATGCGGGAATATTAATGCGAGAGACTAGGGTTAGAATTCCGCTAATGAGTGGCCAAGCGCAACACGACTCTTGACATGAAAAACCCCACAACAAAATTTGATATAGCATCCTCCGCAACGATGTACAGGTATCCCATAGTGAAGAAAGCCGAGGATGATGTGTTCATGGCTTCACCACTCCCTATGTGGGGGACCTCCTATTTGATAATCATGAAGGTTTCTTAGGTAACCTAAAATCAATACTCAACCTATCACGGATCATCACAGGTTGCCTTCAGAATGTAGATTCACCAAATTACGACGGTAGTAGCACCTCATTAAATAATTCACTTCAGATCAATCCTTAAAGTAGAGAGAGCATGTGAGTAGAGAACTCCTGTCAGAGAAATAATTCCTCTTGCACCAATCATCATGGTATCCTACAGAAGATTTGGTTTCCAATGGGGAATGACTTGTGGGAAAGCTATAAAATGGCATCGTGGCAGAGATGGCCTGCAAGATCAATGTTCCCACAAAACAATATTCTAATGTATGCGTCAAATCTACCAGCTTTGCTCAAATGGACCATTCACTCTACCATTGGTAAAATGATATTCCCATCAATCCAATCCAATGTAGTTAGATCAAAATAGTCTAATTTTCAACAGACATTATTTACGGAACCATGCGCCTGAATTAGAAATTGTGTCGTTGGTCTCTGATGCTCATCTGTGTCGCCCATGAGGCTTCTATCATTCTTGATTGACTTTGGTTCATTCAAGAAATCCCTTTCAATCCCATTATCAAGTAGCCCATCCAAAATGCTACAACAACATAAGGCACTCTCAGCATGAAATACATAGTTCTTAAAATAATCAATCTTCATTTTTAGTGATCGCTGGGAATCCTACATACTCCCAATAATATCACTAGTGCTAGGATCCGGAACCAAGAACGCCATAAATCTTTGAAACTTATAACACACTTTATCAAGCACTAGTGTGGAGACCTTGTGCGGGAATGAGAAAACAAGTGGTGGTTTGAAGAAAATCCATTTGAACGACATTATGAACGGTGATCCCCGCATGGAATAGATCCGTTGAGTAGACTACAGGCAGAGGAGTGAGGAGTGTCATGGTTAGGATGCCTTAAAGATAAGGGGAAAATGTGAATGGAGACTCGCATGAAAGCCCTTTCAAAGATGATTTTGGGAATAGCTTTGTGTAATAATTTTTTAACGGGAATAGCTTTGAGCATATAAGATTTCATGAAATGAGAGTGACACAGGCTCATTTTATGCATTGTAAAAGTCTCTTTCAACATCCATTTAACTCAAAGGACCCTTTATAATTTCGAAAAACATCCACCAAAGTAGCCATTTAAGCATATGGTTTCGAAAAAACTTGGTGGATCGAGCTTTCCCTTTTAAATGCTCCATTGCAATATACCAAGATAAGTTGCAATCTTTAAATATAATCAAATTACTTCATCACTCAATACAAGGTCCCTTCACTTCCCTGAACTCTCTCTTAATAATCATTGTCCCAGAGCACAAGCACATTTGTAGAAGGCTAAGGGACACCACATTTCCATGACTCGCTCACTTCCCCCATAAACTTCTTTATTATTCAACTCATATTGTCGCATATTGCTTACCAGTCCAATCCTTCTCTTCACACGCCGTTAAATTCTATTTTCCTCATCATCTTCATAGGATGCCCACATGCCTAATAATTCTCATCCTGTTTACGAAACTCAATCACTTAATAACCATGTGCAGGAAGATTGAATCACAATAATATTAGTCATTTCTCTACACAAATAACCGTAAGGCGACATCATGAGGTGAAGTCTCCGCAATAGCAAGTGGTGTGGGTGATATCATGTAGAAAGACGTCGAGGGAAAGCCATAGTAACAACGGTGGGGGGGTGAACGGCCTTTGTAATGCACATCCCCGCCCCGGGTGGATGTGAAAAGTGAAATGCGAGAAGCTGAAGGAAGATTATCATTGTGAAAATGATTGAGTAGATGGTGGTCACCACAGGTGGAACACCCATAGCAATGAAATGTAGAGAAATGATGTGTGGGGGGCCGAGGTATAAATGCCAAAGGAAATGGACCCAAGGTTCCACCTCCTAGGTGACAGTGTTGGTGGGTCCTGTGCAACGGGGAAGCAACAAAGTTTTGCCATTATGGAACGACACCAAAGTAATGGCCTCCCATCAACGACGACCGACATGGGTGGACCCATAGGGGTTGTTCGAACCACAAATTTGTTAGAAAACTTATAGTTTTATCATTGAGGAATCATCGCATGTGGGATCCGCGTAAAGAAATGGTGCAGATGCTACGCTATTAGGAAAACAACAATTTGGGGACGACTACCCACAAGGGAAAACTTGCATGGCCATATAGACTTATAATTTTCTATTACTTCTAATGTTTGGCTTTACGGAGACCGAGGGTATGGGGAGTGCATAATGGGAAGGCGCTTCAGCTTTGTCATTGGGACAATAGCTGAAGTAATGGATTTGGTGACAATGATCCTCATTCCATCAGAAACACCTAGGGTCAGCCTAAATTGTACAATCTTAGCATGAACAAACATCAAGGCATCGCTATAATCAACCAAGATCATCAGGCTCATCAATTTCAAGAATTGGAGCATTCAAAGACGGGGGTAGAAGGTCTGTTGCTGGGACATCATCAAAGGGAGAAATGAGTGGGAACTCTACATTAGAAAGGCACACGCTAGAGGTCATAAGGAATGGAAAAACATGTATGGAAACCCGTAAAGGGACCGGCAAATGCGGGTCTGCCAGGGGTGATAGACACAACGACAATGAGCGGACGAAAACCTGCAATGCAAGCTTTTCAAAGACAAAAGACTTAGTGAAATTTGGATAGGAGAATTTGGTAAGGGGGTGTTTGATCATTTCAAGGCACGTGACCAACTTAGGCCCAAAAAAAAGGGGCACACAAATGAGGTAGGAGCAAAAATGACCCGTCGAGAGAAAGAACGACCCAACAGGAGCAAAGGAAAAAAGAAAGTGGGTCCCTAGTTTGAACGAGGCATGTGTGCTATAGGAACAACATAAATTTTTTGAAATATGAAGTAATTCAACCTTAGATCTATGTTTTGCATTGTATTATTTTTTATTTCTCATTTAGGGTTTTATTTTTGCATCATAAAAGTATAAAAAAAATCAAAAAAATGCATATCATATTGCATCATAGGTTGCAATAGGGTTTGTTTCAATCATCTTAGATTAGACCTACATTCAAATTAAATTCATTAGATATGATATTGTTCATTGTATCCATTTAGGCATCTTCCATTTAGGTTAAAAAAAGTGAAAAGTGCATTGTTTAGTTTCAAAATTGCATCAAAATCATCATTTTCAGATTTTGGCATCTTAGAATTAGTCAATTATTGCATCCTAGATCTAAAAATTTCTTTCAAATTTGTCAAAAAAAAATCAATATTTTTGTACACTTGCATGTTGAGTCATGCTAGCATAAATTGAGAAAAATTTGGAAAAACATTTACTATCAAATATGTTTGCACATAGAACTAGAGGCCTTAAACAAAAATATAAAAAATCAATTTTTTATTTTTCAAACACCTTGTTCAGGACTCAGATGGCCTTGAGCACCTTTGTCTTGCTATTGGTAGCTCATAAAAGTTTTCACAACTTTTTGTCTCTTTAATTTTAGTCTATTTCTTCTTGCAAATGTTTGATTTGACATTCTAAAAAGGTGCTATTGCACGTGAAAGAAAGGTTTCATTTTGCTTAATTTGTTACAAATTTGAAAAAAAATGTTTCATTTCATTATTGGAAATTATCATATCTATAGTTTTCAGACCTATCTAATTTTGATCATTTGATCCATAAGACAAATAACAACATGTTTCCTTTTCAAATGTGGTTTTGATATGGTAACACATGGCTTGCATAATTATAATATCCCTAATTAGGAGTACAATCTAAGGAAACTAAATGAATTCATTGACAAGCATGTTAGTCATTCTACCAATATATCTCCTAATGGTGAGAGTATCTTACATAAGAGGATGAAATCATTGACACATTCCTTAATATCACTTTTCCTAATCTTCATTCATCTTCTAACATCTCTCCCATTTGTGAGAATGTTTTGGTGCAAGAGGATGCAATCATGGATGATCATGACAATCATAGTTGTTTTTCTCTTGAAACCTCACCTACTTGTGACTTGAAAGTATCTTGGTGTTAGAGGATCTAATCATTGAGCATCATGAGGGTCTTGATTGTTTCTCTCAAAAAACCTCTCCTACATGGGAAGATATTATGGCACAATAGGATGAAACATTGATACATTTCTTTCAAAAGATAGTAACATGGATTACATAGATGAAGATGGCATTAGATCCCCCCTTGATAGAAGGTCATCAACAAAAAATTAAGTTCATTTAGGTTATGAATGCACAATTGGCTGTTAGGTTTCCTCTAGTTATTGGACCTCCCAAAATTCCTCCTAAAAATTCTTTAATTATTGGACATCCTAAGTCCCCTCTCATTATAGGACCTCCTAAATCTCATGGCCATATCTTAAGTTTTACAAAACAACTCACTATTAATCATGTGCCACAACAACCAAGTTATCACACAGATGCTCACACATATAACACTATAAATAATAAGTAACCAAAACAAACTCCAACATCCATCCCATTGCTTCGACCATACCTTCCACTTGCACCTAATATTACTCAACATAGTAGTAAATAATATGATCTTGTTGATCAAATTCATAATACTCTAGCTAAGATTTCCCTTTGGGATTTGATTCAAAATCACCTATATACCATGAGATGCTCCAAGAGGCTATATAGAATACTTATGTCTCAAATTATGTTAAACTAAATGATGTAGCAGCCTTGTTCGATTGTATGCATGTGAAAAATTTGGATATTACATTCCCTCAACATGAATTACCATCACTTGATATAAAAAAAATGATTCTTTAATGATAATGGTGATCATTAACAAAATTGGAATTAAGTGTACTCATGAAAGGAAGCAATTCATAAAAGGAGAGAAAGTGGAGGATTCTAAGATCAATCAAGGGCATTCAAGGGAAGATTTGTGAATATTATTGCAACAATTCAAGATCCAAGCATCATGTCAAAATGTATGTGAGTTCATGTTTTTTGTGTTTTCATGTTTGTGAAGACTAACCCCTTTTATAGGTCTCCAAAGCAATTCAAGCAATCAAGCAAGCAAGATCCAAGACCTTGAGGTGATGTGTATGACTTCAGTCCTTCAAGGAATCCATTTAAGGGTGGTGAGTTGTAGAATTTCGTGATTTCATCATTCCTTCCTATCAATTATCATTTTATCATTGACATTGCCATTGTGGAAACACTAACATGGGGTTTGACTAAGGCAATCCCGTAAATGACACAACATTTTCCCTCTCTTTGAATGTGAAGGTTTCAAGTTTGAAGAAGATTAAAGGAAGATTGAAGACAAATTTTTCATTGTTCATTTAAATCCCTACACCTTGTCAAATCACAAAAAATCACGTACAAAATTATTTGATAGTGTTTCAATAGCTTTGTAAGCGAAAATGGAGATCTCAGATCTGTCACTAGAGGATCTCAAAAATAGAGCGGGAAAAGTGTACAAGGACTCATATGCCCTAGGGCGATTCTATCCTTGTATCCAAATCAATACCAATTTTTTTGGGCAAGTACACAGTCCTCTACACTTCCTAGATCTACCTACAATTGATTGTTTTAGTTTATCAATTATCAAGTTATTGCATTTCTCATATTAGGGTATATAGTTTAATTATTAGGTTAATCATATTCAATCAATCTCAATCCATTCCAATCCCAAAATTGATAAAGATCTAGGTTTGATTGGCTCACCTTCATGGTTGAAATTCAATCTATACACCTCGTTGATCTCCATCTCAATGAAGCCCTAGAAAAAGGTTGTGAATCCTATTGTTCTAAGCACTTAGGACTTAGGATCACATTTTTCTATGTTTTACCTACAATTTTGTTTTCCATTGAGGACATTTAATTCTATTGATAGTAGAGTCTGGAATCTTAAAATAAGTTCCCTCCTTCAACACCAATAACACTGGGTCAATATTCCTAGTCAACTATTTCCCTTGGTCACTACCCATGAGGGCATGCTTCCATTTTATGGACCCAAAAATAAGGAGTTACTATTTTGGGTCAATGATGCCATTCTATGTTCTTTATTCTCTTCAAACATGTAGCCAAATTTCATCATTTTCACTTCAATTATAAAGGTTCCAACCTTATCTAAGATGATCTCGTACATGACTATGGTTTCAATTTTGGAACTGCTTGTGATTAAGTATCTTTGTAACCTTTTTGTTTGTCTCTATTTTAATATTTGCATGTTATTGCCCCAAGCTTCACAACCATACAACACCAATGGTGTAACAAGTAGCCCAACTAATGTATTATTTATTTTCTAATTACATAGCTCAATGGATCTACATATAATTTTTGAAGCATGTATAGATTTTTATCTTGACACCTTTGTACTACAAGTATCCCAACTAATGTTGCTTTAAAAATCAAGGCCCAAGTATTTGTATTTATTTACCACTTGCAAGGGGATTCCTTTGAACTCAAAATTCATTTTCTTCTTCTCAAGGTAAAGATCATGACCTTGGTTTTTCCAATGTTCATGTGCATTCCCACATCCTGATAGAATAGTTCAAAGGTGTTCTTGTAGATAACACTCTATTTTTTCCATTAGTATGAGGCCATATACATAGATAATTAAATTGATCACAAATGTGGCTATAGGTGAAATCCCCACATCTTGAATCATCTATCTACTCATCTAACTTGTATATGTATAGCCAAATAAAGTGGGGGACAATAGGCACCCCTATTGGACTTCAATTTTGCTCCCAAAATATTTTGATAAGCCATGTCCTTTGTTGTGATTTTGGATTGAACCAAATAAAAAATCCTATGGACTATTGCCCTATATTTTTGTAGTATTCCAAACTCTTCCATTATTCCCCAAAGTTCACTTCTAGGCACCATTTCAAATACCTTTTTTTGAAATAAACAAAATAGAAAAAATACCTATTCCCCTTATTTTTCTCCAAAAAAATCAATCAAATGTTTAAGAGTGATGCAATGGTCAATTTTATAGTAACTTGGATTTAACCTTACTTTTCGTCTCACCCTCTTACCCTCATTTTCTACCCAAATACTAATCCTATGCTCCACCATGCTTCCAAATATTTTTTCAAAAAGGGAAGTAATCATTATAGCATGGTCTTTTTCCATTTTTTTGACATCGCTACTTTTGAGGAGAGGAATGGTGACACTATTTATCTAATTTGATGAAAAACCATCTTGAATGACCTCTTCAAATATTCTTTTGATGTGAAATGCAAGAGCTTCTAAACCCTATTTTAATTATTTTGCATGTAACCCATATATGTACCAAGATTTTCTCGCATTCCAACTTTTTAATCCCTTTCTTTATATCCTTTTGTGGATAATATTTTGGCCCTAGTGTTAGTAATTGAGGGGAGGTCTTTATTTTGGTCTTTTTCATATAATATTTTTGCATATTCTATCCATTGAAAATCTATAATTCTATTCTCAACATTTGCTCTAGCTTGCTATAATTCCCTCTAAAAACCTCTGAGATTATATTTCCCTAGAGAAATTAACTCCTTCCTCCTTAATTTCATGTATTCTTATTTTTTAGATCTCACTAAATTCCTAAACACATTTTTGCTTTCTTTTTACCTTCCCTAGATTTTAAACATTATTTTTTGTGTCTTGTACTCTAGATCATGCTATAGATTTTCCAAAAAACTAATTTTGATAGATTTTCTAGCTCTATTTATTTTGCATGATATGAGAGTTTTATGGATTATTGTTGTTTAGTATTCTTTTACTTTTGATGGATTTGCTAGTGTATTTTGTTTCATGTAGCTATTTTTCAAGAATTTCTTTAAAAATATCATTATTCTCATAGGTCATAATGATTTTTTCCTTGAGATCCTACATTTTTTACTTAGTCAAATAATAACTCTCTTATAGTTAGCTTTTTTAATACCATTCTTTACATATATGGGGTTAATGATTAAATTTCATTTCTATAGGGATTTTTCCTATCTCAAACTCCATTAACATCTAGAATAACACTCTATGAAAAAATGTTGTATTCAACTACACTTTTTCCCATTGAAAGTTTGACATGTAATGTATCCAAAGCTTGGACATGCCCTCATACCATTACATATGATCAAACCACGAAGGTTGCATATCCTCAACAATTCAACTCCAAATCGTAAATTACCTCATTTTTGTCATGAGAGACTCTTTCTAACTTATAATTATCTTCTTCCTCCAACCATGATTGATTTACATTCAACCCTTATTACCTAGTGATGTATTCCACTTTGTTATTTGTTATGTTCCCCTATTATAATGTTCTTGCCTATATCATAGTACTATTTTATGTCCCTTTTCAATGCTTCATATGGATCTTACCTATTTGGGTTCTTATATTCTCTTTATTATGTATACATTTTTATCTTTGCATTTACTATGTATAAGATTGTTACTCTATCATGAATATTTGGATATTGCTATCACTTAGAATTTCACCCTTGTTGAACCTGTTGTTTAGCATTTTAGTGAAACATGGGATTAATATCAAGCTGTGCAAACTTGTAGTTGAAATTAAACCTTTTGAGAAGGTTGGATTGCTTTCTAATCTGTATGTAGCAATAATGGTCCAACCCAACATTGAATAACTAAAAAAACCTAGTCTATCATCTTATAGAGAAAAAAAGGAAGAGATAAATGCAAAACTGAAGGGTTGGTGATGCACCTAGATTGAGGGTGTTTCTTATTTCTTACTACAACATAGAGAAGCAATGAAAATTCCAAAGAAATTATAAAGTATTCTATTATACTAGATTTTTGAGTTCATATGAAGGTTAGGGTTTGAGAAAAACTAAAGAGAATAAAACTAATCCATGGTTATCCTTGTAAATTAATTTAACACAACATATAAACATACAAGAGCAATAAACATTCGTTGAAAAATAGAATCTGGTTTATAGTTTCATAGATACAAAATTTTCATGTATCTAGTAGAGAAACAAGGGGAGAACCCCCAATAATGAATAGACATGTGCCTTTTATGCTTAGTTAACAAAAGAGAGAGAGAGGACATGGTAGGGAGAGAACCCCAGTCATTGTACTGCACAATCTATACATGTCTACATAAAATAATCCAATTACATTCCCAATACCTTTGCTAATGCCTACATTAATAAAATTGAGGGTGAAGTACATAAATCTCCCACAAAATCTATTGGAAATTTCACCCAAGAATGGATGCATAATAGAAAGGATGTTTGTGATTTAATAAATACATCATGAGCATCACTTTCCCCTTGGAAATATGTGGAGGATGCATTAAAATAATTCTAGAGCTATCACGAGTCATATTTGGTAGTTACGAAAGTGGTTGTAGAATTGCTAATGTTTCTAGGTCAAAAACATGTCATTTCAATCTCTTGTGAAAATTTGAACCTCATCCATATATTAATTTTACCATCATTTTAGTTGAAATGAGGAAAATTGGATGGGATACAAATATATTGTGTCATCTCCAAACCTTGAATAGTGCACATAGACCCTACATACCTATGCAAAATTCATCCTAAGGTATATTGGGAAAACATAGCAATTGAGGAAGAATGGACCCCGATATGACATTTGGAATCCTCATTAGTAAATTAACATTGTGGGCCTTTTGTTTTTATGTGGATCAAATAGAAAAAATAATCCATTGGGATATATTTTGGCATTCACTACACCTCCACAATGCTTCTTTTGGTGTTGATTTAGTCTTTATCATCCTCTTTCTTTGCTTTTATGTGGAGATTCTCTTGACATCAAGCTTCCTCCTATTACCATCAAAACTCTCACAAGAAATCATCCTCATTTTGACTCTCCTCTAATTCCTTTTCCTTTCTTGGCATATTTATCAGAGGGGAACCAAAACCACTGGTTCTTTGTTCTCAAGAACCCTCCAACTACTTGTTCTAAATCTTTCCTTTGCTCCATTTTGGTTTTGTGTCTTTATCAAGGTTCCCAACACCTTAGGAACCCATTAAGCTCCATTGGGTTCCCCTTTGTTTCTTGGTTGGGACATTTTGTTGTGTCATGGGTTCATCAGAATTATAAACCATTGGTTCCTAACACCTATGGAACCTTTGATCTTATCTTCCTTGATATGTGGCAGCATCGAGAACCCTTTTCAGGCATTCCTTGAGAACCAAGAACCATTGGTTCCTGATTCTTATGGAACCTTCAATATTCATTTCATTCCTCCTTTGCATCGCTAGGGCTTGGTTGGGGTTTCATGGGAACTAGGAACTATTGGTTCTTGGTTCCTATATAACCTTTGACATCCTTATTCTAGGTCACACCCTTCATTGGGTGTTCCATGGGAATTGAGAACCATTGGTTATTGGTTCCTATGGAACGTTTGACTACTTGTCTTGTTGGATACATCGAATACTGAGAGAGGGGTGAATTAGTATTTTGCTAACATAATTAATTACTAACAATCAAATTATCAATCCAAATCTAGCTGCAAAAGTAAACCAAAACATAAAAGGAATCATAACACATTGACACCAGGATTTTTATGTGGAAAACCCAAAATGGGAAAAACCATGGTGAGGATTAGCTCACAATATATTATAGCCAGTTACAAGATTTATAGGGCTTACTACCAGGACACATTGTCCTTGAAAGGCTCAGAGCCTAAATAAAAAAATGGCTTATTTCCAAGATAGAAAAATGTATGAATCACTACCAAAAGTGAATTGAAAAAGTACACCTTCAAAGTGCATAGATCAGTTTTGGTTAAGCTCAAGAAAACCAAAACCCTGCTCTGGTTGCAGGTATACAATTATTATTAGTAACTTCAAACTATTACACTTGTTGCATCACTCACATACCATACTCAATATCCACACTTTCTTCTATCCATCACACACACACATATATACATAGCCATATCTTCCTTCATCAATTAGGTCGGCCTAATTGGATGTGAAAACACAAAAAATTCAAAGTGACTTGTTAGCTTAGATCAAAATTCCTTTTGGTGCACAAGAAAAATCATAACAAATGCAAATTAGGTCGGCCCAGACCTAATTAGATGAGCCTTCTTCATTCTTCTTATGTACATGGATTTTGTACATATCCTCCTCTTCCTCTGTCTCCTCATCAGTGGAGATATTAACTCTAGTTTTAGCTTCTTCATAGGAGTTACTACTCCTTTTTTTTCTCTTGAGTTGATTCTCTTCTTCTATGCCAAGTTCCATTTCTTCCTAAACAACATCACTCAGTTTCACTTTCCTATTGGCCTTTTGTTTTACTCTTCTTTTACCTAAAGCAATAGATGGTACAATAGGAGGTATAACTTTTCTCTTAGATTCTTGAGTACTGGGATCGGTAGGGGCAACAACATCAACTGATGCATGGGGACCTTGTTATTTCCTCTTTCCCTTCTCAATATTAGTAGTATTGGAGGTGGTAGTACTAGAGATAGGTGCTAGTGCAACACCAAAATATAGTCTTCCCGATTTCCTAGGTTCGAAGGGTAGTTTAGAAAATTTAGCTTTTCTTTCATCAAGGTCTTCCTTTAGTTGTTCTATGTCATCCTTAGAGAAATTTTGTCCTTGGAAGAAAGCTTCAACTTTCTTTCTTCTTTTAGATGTCATAGCCTCTAAATGAACTTCAAAATATTTCTCCTCGTATGTTCCATGCCTAGGTAGAGAGGGGTCCTTAGGACTGCTCAGTAGAATCTCAATTTACCTCTCTACCACTTGTTCTTCAATCTCATATCCTAGTGGTTCAATCCATCAAATTTTGGGTTCAACGACCTCTATAATGCATTCATCTGTAGTTATAAGAAATGTTATCTCCTCATACTTCTTCACTAGACTCCTTGGAATCCGGTCTCTTTCATGCATTTCATTCTAAAATACTACAAAGAATGTAGTTAGGCCATTTTTTTGTGCCCTAAAATCTCCTAGACTGCACAATGATAAAAAATATAATGAGAAACTGGTCTATTGCCACCCCATATTATGCCTTTCCTTCCTGCTAACTCCCTCAAGAAATAAAACAACAAACAAACAAATAAAGTGCCAAATTTAAAAGGATGCTTCTTTCCCTTAGTCATACTTAGGTTCTCCATAAGTTGTAGCCTAAGCAACTCACAAAGATCAAAATAATTTCCATTCACGACCATTTCATATGTGGTGTGAATTGTTGTAGCAGATACAAAATTTGCTCGGTTAGTGAAATAGATTTTCTGCCCAATCATGATGGCGGCATACTTGATTCCATGGTTTGCAATAAACTTCATAGTTAAAGATCTTCTATCAAATGTGACACCAATCAGCCTTGTGACTCCATCATTCTTCACTACCTTTAGAACTGGAATGGATATAGTATTGCAAAGACCAGTTATGGCTCAAATTGCCTCCTTGTTGATAACCCTTGGTTCATTTGTCCACAAAAATTTTCTATGAACCCTACTAAGGGCCATTCTAACAAACTTCACCTCACTCTCACTAGAAAAGTTTGGAAACCAGTTCCAAATGTTCAACTTCTTTTGAACTAGGTTTTCATATTCTGGCTTAAGCAATAGATCATCTCCCATCAACTCTTTGTCCAGTAAATCCTTAAGATCTTGGTGATTAAATTCTTCTAGATTCCTATGAATGTATGTTATTTTATCTTCAGTGGGTAGCACATGGATTGAAATGTGCGATAACACACCCACATGATCATTTTCATATACTTTCCATGAATATCTTCTAAATCTAGGGTGGGGTCTCCCAGAGATTTCCACAATAGTAGGAGTGTCGATTTTCCTCAAAACAACTTGAATATGCTTAAAAAAAAGTTCCTTCAACTTAGAATCCATAGAATTTAGATAACAGAGAATACCTTTTCTGCTTGTTAAGAACTAGGGTTTTGATGTACGATGCTTTGGATTTCCTTCAAACTCACTTCAACTTGTACTGCTTCTTCCCAATTGCGTAAATGTGCTTTTCCTTTACTTAGTTTCTTGCTTTATTACTTATAATTTTTTCCCTAATTCATATTTATTTCCTTTCAACTTTTAAAGGTAATAAACACTTTATGAAACACACTATAAACCAAGAAAGGTTCTGCAATTCTATGTATTTTCTTATTTTCTACCAAAGATTTCTCCAATGCCTTCATAATGATGAATCACATCACATATCCTTATGTCACTGCTTGACACCTCATATATCGGGGGATTTTTAAATTTCTCTGTAACTACTCCACCTCAAACCATTACTAGTTTCAATTTTTGGAAGAGGTATTTTCATCGGATGCAGATGCAAAAGTATTTGACTCATCCTTTTTCTCAAGTTCTTCCTTTTTCCTCCAAATCTTTTCCTTTTATTTTATTACTTCGGTAGGATCCACTTTGTTCACATAATTTTTCTTTTGTTCTAGATAAGGTTTCTTTCCAATTTTCCTCCTACAAAATTTTGAGATATGTCCTGGTTTGTTGTAAGTGTAGCATACAACATATCTTTGATCAAACTGATTTGTATTCATTCTTGATCTACACTGATTATCCAAGGATGTTCGAAGATATTGCATGTGTAATAGTATCCTTGAAAATACTAAATCCTTCTACTAGTATTAAATATGTTCAACATTATCTAGCTTCTACATTTGGTAGCTCTATGTCCAAACTTATTGCAAGCAAAGCATTATCCAACAAAGAATCCAACATTCTGACACATTCTATTCTAGTTCATTCTACTCATACATTATGTTTCTCTATGACCAAATTTATTGCATGAGAAATAAAAACCATTAAAAGATGGGTACCTTTAAGCATTAGGTTTTTGAATAGGAATCCTTCTGGTATTGCCTCTTTGGTTCTTGATTTGATGAATATTTCCTTGAAACTTCCTTTGATTGTCCACATTGTTGGAAATCAGTTTTTCCTTTGAGCTTTGTCCTTCTTCAAGTCCTAGACCACTTTTATCCTTAGAGGGTTTCTGAAATGAAATCAACTCATCAAGCCTTGTAAAGCTTGTTTTGAATCTTTCTTCATCAACTTTCGCCTTTTCTAGATCATATCTTAGAGTTACCACTTCTTGTTCAAGCTTTGTACATTCATCAATTTTATATTGAATCTCATCTTTCTTACATTCCTCAATTCATTTCTTTTCTTCTACTTGCACCTTCAGTTTGATAATGTCTTCATTAGCCTTTTTCAACTAATCACTAACTTCTCTGTGCCTTTCCTTGAAATTTTTGATCTGCACTCTTAACTTTTTGATGCATTCATTTGCTTCCTTTAATTTCCCTTTCAAATTTTCCTTTTGATCTTCACTTTTGTCCAATTCTTCAAGAGCTACATAAAGTTCCTCAGATCCAAAGTTTTCTTTCCCGGAGGAATAGGATTGCTTTTGTTAGCCATGTATTCAAATTCTGGGACCTTCCTCAAGCTGTAAGAATTCTTTAGATGAACCAAGCTTTGATACCAATTGTTGAATACACCAAATATTGAGAGGGGGGGTGAATCAGTATTCTGCTAACACAATTAATTACTAACCATCCAATTATCAATCCACATCTAGTTGCAAAAGTATACCAAAACATAAAAGGAATCATAACGCATTGACACTAGGATTTTTATGTGGAAAACCTAAAATGGGAAAAACCATAGTGAGGATTAGCTTACAATATATTATAACTAGTTACAAGATATTACAGGGTTCACTACCAAGACACACTATCCTTGAAAGACTCACAACCTGAATAAAAAATGGAATATTGCCAAGATACCAAAAGGTATGGTTCACTGCCAAAAGTGAACTAAAAAAGTACACCTTCAAAGTGCAAAGATCAGTTACGATTAAGCTCTGGAAAACCAAAATCTTGTTCTGGTTGTAGGTATACAATTATTATCAATAAATTCACACTATTACACTTATTGCATCACTAGCATACCATACTCTATATCCACACTTTCTTCTATCCATCACACACACACACACATATATACACAACCATATCTTCCTTCATCAATTAGGTTGGCCTAATTGGATGTGAATACACACAAAATTCAAAGTGAATTGTCGGCTTAGATTAAAAGTCCTTTTGGCACACAAGAAATATCATAAAAAACACAAATTAGGCTAGCCCAGACCTAATGAGGAACACACAAAGGATAAGTAGTTCTTAACCTTGTCGTCCAAAAGAATGTCGAACTTTTGGCTTTTAGATATCTTAGTCAGATCAACCAAAATTGCTGAAAGCTTGTTTATATTTGTAACTAACACTCCTGAGCAACATAACAAAAACTCACAAAATTTCCTTTTATTGAGAGGATTTCTGGATCAAAATATTGGATCAACATAGACACACAATTTACTTAGCTAGTTACCAACTAGTGTTGGCATCAATGACAACAAATCCAGAGGTCACCTTCTTCATTCTTCCAACATGTCTTAGCCATTGTAACCCTTTGTTGGGGGTTTCATTGGTTCCCAATTCTCATGGAGCCTCTAACTTTATTATTTTTTGTCAAGGGAACTTAGGAGATAATTCCTAAAAAGGAAAGAGAACAAGGGGACCACCAATGGCTCGATGGATTAACAAATGCAACACTTACATAACTGATAGAGTATAAGTTACATAACTGATAGGGTATAAGGGGGCATGAAATGCCAACAAATATCATTTTAGGATTAGAAAAATTATAGTTGAACATAAATTATAAATTTATTAGTAGAAAAATCAGTTATGCTACAAGGATAAAATAGAGGAAATAATCTCATCATTAATCAATTCTCAAAGGAAATAGGGTTGAATTATAGTTAAATTAATAGAAATTTAGTGGTTGATATTCTATGTGTGATTATGAAATGAGTTAGAAATTACAATAAAAAACATTTTATGAAGGATTAGATTCTTGAATATGCTAATTAAAGTAGGAATCTAGTAGGGTAAATAAGCCATGCATGCACCATTATGTTATTTGGATATGCATAAGAAAATATATTTAATTTAGTTTCAAGTGTCATAATTGATTATTATCCAATGTGTTAATGTACGAGATTGAATTAAATAAGGATAATTTATGTGTGTAAAGTATTTATGATGCATAAAGTGATAAAGCAGGTGGAAAGTACTCATGGAATAAGCACACTTGTGCATTATGTTATCATATATCAAGTCATAATATATGGTATTCAACACTTTATTAAGATGGTTGTGAGTAGATAACTATATTTGAGGCCAATGTGTATGAAAATAAAAATTAGGTATAAGTGTGTTTCTTCTTGAACAAAATGTGTATTTCACTTTCACTACATTTATGTTATAATGTTTTGTGTTTATATAATATATTACCTCCCATTAGGTTGATGGAACTAACATAAAATTAGGAGGTTGAGCACAAAAAGGTTTATCAATGGAGAGGTTATAATAATTCATGAACATTGCCCCAATTTAATTTATGTCATGTAGAACTACATGTATTGGAGCTTAGAGAAAACTTGATCTTTTTTGTTATGTGGATTGTGTTGAGGGTGACCCATAATGTGTCATTTTATTTAGAGTTACTCTCTATGTTTTTTAAATGTTTGATTTCCTTATTAGATACTATTATTGGGAAACTACTTCCTAGGATTCATTATATTTCATTGTAATAGTGATTTGTATTTTCAAATGATAATTATTCTTATTCTTGTGGGAACTTGAGGTATACTATATTTTATTTAGGAATCTATAGATGGTCTTACACGTGTGATACTTTTAGCATTACATTATTTTTGGTAAGATTTGTAGTGCATTCTCAGAGTTGTGAAGGGCATGGGGTTGTTTGATGCAAGATTATATTCTAGGATAATTCATGAAGTTGGATCCAATATACCCCTACTCCCCTTAGATGGCTTGTGAAATCTGTATTGTAATTATTTTTGTGTATTTTTTATGAGATTATTAGATTACTTAGCTATTTAAATTACTTATTTATTGATTTATTTATTTGTGAATCATCAAATTCTTAACCAATAGTATATATTGTTGAGTACTTCTAGATTAGATTGTATTTGTATTTTGATACAAAAAATACAAACACTATCTAATCCAAAAGCACTCAACAATAATCTTTATGGATTGTGAAAATATATTATCACCAATAGTATATAATTTGTATTAATTTGGGATGCTTAGCCAATTAGAAGGGAATTAGGAAGATTTGTTAATCTCTTGGGTTACATGTGTGTTTGGTGAGATCTAGGTGATTGTAAATATTTTGGTTGTATTGATGGTATTTTTAGCTATTCCAATGTGTCTAAGAGGCTCAAGAAAGTTAGAATTGACTTCCGTTTCACTCAATTTGGAGATTATATGACACGATAGAAAATAAGAGTTTGAAGCTTAGATCTAGTGAAAAGATTTTAAATTTAATATTTTCATATCAAAAGGACCTTAGCATTGGGTCCAAGAGGCCCCAAAACCACTATTTTGATATAAAATTTATATAATTTGTGTTGGGATGAATCAAATATTTTTTTTCCAAGAAGGCCATATGACCTCTCTAGCATGTAGTTTGAGGGATTTTTTTCACAAATCAATTCAAAAAATAAAAATAAAACAAAACATTAAGAATACAATTGTGTTTTAAGCACTAAGTGTTCCAGAATACCCCCTTAACCACCATAACCTCTTTAAGTTGTCAATAATAAGGTAAAATTGTCAGCCATAGATAATAGCTACTAGTAGCTAGAGCATACTAGACACCAATCCATTTTCCTTAGGTCTATCAACCCATCACCAATAAATAGCTCTACTGGAAATGTTACCCAATGACCACCAAAAAGCTACGCTTGCCATAGGGGAGGTCATTTTTTTCCTACAAAGGGGGTAGTTTTTTTTTGCAAATGAATAGTTAATGGAAAGTTGGTGAAGTGAACTTTGCAATCATGGTGGTTTTAATAATTTTTTTTAAATATTTCTCAAGATATTGTAGGTTGAAGTTGATTATTGCAATTTTCTTTGATAGGTCATAGCTTGTGCCTCAAAGCTCCATTTTTTGTAAATGAATAGGTGATGAAAATTTGTTGGGGAGAACTACATAGCCATATAGCTTTTTTTCTATATTTTGTATCAAAAGTTAATTGTTTGGCCATTTTGGGCCATAATAATCTCGTAATCTAGTAAATATTCTATGATCACACTAATTATAAAGTGTCAAACTTGTAATCTTTGGGGGGTGATTTCTAAGACTAGTGAAAAGAGGGTTGTCTTGTGTGTTTCTTTCTTGCATTTTTGCATTCACTCTCTCTACATTGCAACAAATATATTCTACTTTTTTGCACT
This sequence comes from Sequoia sempervirens, assembly GCA_007258455.2. Lineage (NCBI taxonomy): Eukaryota > Viridiplantae > Streptophyta > Pinopsida > Cupressales > Cupressaceae > Sequoia > Sequoia sempervirens. The sequence goes on from VDFB02365435.1 coordinate 190,132, forward strand.
AAAATGGATCATGTAATAGTTCCTATTCTCATAGAAGATAATTATTTTTATTGGAAATCTAAGATGATAATTTATCCCAAAAATAAAGACTTGCATAGGGTTACAATGGGGCTTGAGATAGAAACTACAATAGATGCAAAAAAACCAAAATGGCACAATAAGTGTGATGAATCATTTGGAACCTTGTGTTTGTCTAGATCTCTAGATTTACTTTTCCATATTGAATTTTCCTATACACTAATTGATGCATGGGCCACGTTGGATAAAATCTTTGGTAAGTAGGATAAAATAAGAGTTCATAAATTAGAGAATGAACTCATAAGGTTAAGACCTACCATTTTGCACTTTCCATAGCTTCTTCACTAAACTAAGAGCCATAAGATTGCAATTAAAATAGTGCAATATTGAAAATAAAGATATACAAATGATTTTAAGTATTCTCTCTAAACTTCATCCAAACTATTTAATTTTTAATGCTACTAAAAGTGCCTTGGGAACCTCCTACATCATTCCTTCTCATGATGATTTTTCAAGTGAACTCACAAATCAGAAAGATAAGATGGTTTAGATGGGAACTATAAAACCATCTAATTCTCATGCCTTGGCTGCAAATCAAGGAACTAAAAATCAGAAATGTTATAGCAAAAAAATAAGAAACAAAAGAACCAAGGAGAGAAGAAAAAATATAATAAATAGACAACCTCTAACAAAGCTTTTGAAACCTTTTTCTCAAAATACAAGCCTAAGAAGGAAAAGGCTAAGTGTGCATCTTGTAATAAATATGGTCATGATGAACATAAATACCTAAAAAATTAAATAGCTCATCTCACCCATCTTAAAAAGAACAACATTAAGGTACTAGATTAAAAAAAATAAAATTTATTTATTTGCTCAGATTTTTGGATTTGATTGCATGGTAATTTTTGCATCAACATTTCAGATCACACTCTATGATCCATCATCATGATGAAAAAAAAGAGCACATGGAGAATTGAAGGCCACAGATTCTAGTAAAGGGAAAGAAAAGGAAAAATCCCTTGTTGTAGTAGCTTGATGACTTGGAACTTGACTTATTTACTTGGGTGCTCCTAACCACACAACAAATACATAGGAAATTTTCTCATCCTTGAAGCCATGTTTTGTGCATGAGATACTTATGGGTAATGACTCACCAGAGGAGGTTCTTGGGAGAGGATCTATTGATGGTAGTGATAGAATATTTTATGATGTTCTATGTATGCCTTGTCAACTAATCTCCTATCTATCTACTAGAAAACCCATATAGGTTTTGGTAAGTCAAATTCACTCCAGATATAATGGTCATCAATGAACTATGCAATGGGTCTACAATTTCCTTGGGAAAAGTAGATAATAAATCTAAGATCTATCACTTTTCTCCTTTTGTTCCTAACTATCATTTGATAGCTTTTCTTACTCATTTAAATGAATTGAGAAAATTGTGGCATCAATGGTTTGGACATTTAAACTATTACTACTTGCATTGGATCAATCAACATGACATGGTATCAGGCTTTCCTACAATTCATTTTTCTAATGGTGTTTTCTAGGTATGCATTGTTGGCAAGAATTTAGAGGAGAAGCTTGACAAAGGAAAACCTTGGAGAGATTCACAACTTATGAAGTTAGTATACATTTATTTGGTTGGTCCATTTCCACATCCATATTTTAGTAGAGCCTAATATTTTTTACCTTAATTGATGATCTTTATAGGTACACTATTATGCATTTTATAAAAAAAAGCATGAATCCTTTGATTAAATTTTGGAATTTAAAGCATTTGTAGAGAAATAATCTAGGAAATTCATCAATATTTTACATATAGATAATGGGGAGAATGTGTCAACCACAAGTTGAATATTTTTATACTTCTAAAGGCATTGAATTATAGCATAAAATCCCCTTCCACTTCTAGTCACCACTCATAGGATACTCCTCCAAATTACTAAACTCTTCAACCTTTGTGCCTCTTTGGGTTCATTATACATAGCATTCAATGAGTGATTGGGTTGGAGATCCTTTAGAAACCAAAGCTACAAGGTCATAGTTTTATTAGGTTCCACATCTCTTAGTTGCTATAGTTTTCAATCCATATTCCTTTTAGGAAGATTTTTGTAACCTTGAGTGGGATGCTTCTATATAGGAAGAGTTTAGTTCCTTGGAGAGGAACCATACTTGGGATCGTGCTCCCTTTCTTAAGGTAAGAAAACTTGCTTTGTGCAAATAGATCTGTCAAACAAAATTTGTTGCAAATGGATCTATTGACAAGAATAAGGTCACTTGGTTACCAAATATTTATTCCATGTTCTTAGGATTGAATACTCTTCAAATTTTGCACCAAATTCCAAAATGATTTATATCCAACTTATCCTTGTTATTGCTACCCATAAATTGGAAGTTCATTAGATGTAAATATGCATTAAGCATCCATAGGGGTTTGTATAGGATTCATCACTTGTTTTCCATCTTCAAAAGTATCATTATGACCTCAAATAAGCCCCTTGGGCTTGGAATTTCAAGATGAAATCCTTCCTTCTATCAATTAGGTTTAATTGATATAATTCTAATCCAAATATTTATATTTTGCAACAAGATGATACTCTCACATTTTTTGTTATCTATGTCGATGGCTTGTTGATCATAAGAAATCACTCATACACTTTTCAAGTAGTAAAAATCCCCTTCCATGATCAATTTTTGATGTAAAACTTGGGCCTATTGCACTACTTCTTATGGATTTAGATCACTCAATTTCCTAGTATATTCATTGGATAACCTAAGTATGCACTTGATATGCTCTTCAGATTTCACATGGTTATTTTCGACTCCATTTCTCTCATGGGTCAAACTTGAGGCTCAATTTTCTTCAGCTTTGGTTGATGGAACTTTGTATCGATAGCTTGTTGTAATTTTATCTACCTAACTCACATGAGACCTGGAATTTCATATGCTCTGGGTATGGTCTCTCAATTTATGTAGGAGCCTCATGAATTGAACTTGAAAGCTACCAAGTGGATTCTCCACTATGTTTAGGATACTCAAAATTATAGAAATTAGTATGCAATTGGTGTGGATTTTTATTTGGTGGGACAAATAGATTCATATTGGGCAAGAAAATCTCAAGATTGCAAGTATACTTTAGGGCATTGCTTCTCACTAGTTTCAATATTATTTATTGGTTGAGCAAGAAACAATTTCAAATTTTTCTTTCACCTATAGAGGTTGAGTATTAAGGAGTAGTTAATGCTACTACTAAGGCCATTTGGCTTTAGAATATTTCACTAAGTTTGGAATTCTATTAGAAAATCCCATAGTCATCTTTTGTGATAATGAGAGTGCAATACAAGTCTCAAGAAATCTATTCCATCACTAGAGGAACAAATACATTGAGGTATATATGCACCATAAATGAGAGATGATTCATGATCACATTATTGATCTTTAGTATTATCTGGAATTAGAGTAGATCACAAACATCTTCATCAAACCATTTGTTGAAAGAAAGTTCATTTGTGAGCTTTGTTGGGGGTGTGATAGATGTCCACTTTCGGGGGTCTTCTTAGTTTTTCCATTATTCTCTCTTTTTTATTTGAAGTGTACTTCCTTTATTTTTTATTTTTTTTTGGGGGGGGGGTGTTCTTCTCTTTGGAGACAAATTATTTCTACATGGATACCTCATCAAGTTTCATTTTTTGGGACCCATCTTTTCACTCATCTAAGTTATGCTTAAGGAGAGGTGTTAGTGTACATTTTTTCCTTATCCTAGTTTTTTCCCACACTTTTATTAAGCTTACTTAGTTTAATGAAGTGAATGGTTTGTTAAGGTGTTGTCATCCTACAAGGGAGTTGCATTTACTATTTTTAGATTGCCTGGTGTCACTCTCTATTAGTTGGACTTGCCACCTCCAACTCCTCCTCGAATCTATAAAAACTCACTATCTAGCTTGTATTTTTACTATTTTATGTAGCTTCTCTTTGTGATCTCTTTATACAATCTAATCATCTTGAAATTTTCACATCTCTTTCATTCTCTAGATTTTATTTATTTTATTCATTTATAATTTCATAACTTATTTGTCTCTTTAAAAGTTCTTGGCTATGCATTTGTTTCAAAATTTTAACACAATTTTATAGACATGTCCAAGTAAATTCCATATATTTGGAAGTGAACTAAATAATCAAACAATAAATTTAATCGTCCTAAGGAAATCATTTGACAAGTTACATTAGTGAATTGATTGGCGACATTTGCCATTGTCAAATCCTACTAAAACCTAGAGCTAAGTACCATTACTTTATTTATTTTATTTTAAGAGTTTATTTTAATAGAATTATCATTTTCAGTGGTTTATCCTAGGTTAGATTGTTTATTCATTGTGATTTAATTTACCTAGGATATTTATGTAAGTGTGATTTATTCTTATACACATCAATTCAATATATTGCCAAACCAATAAATTTCAATTGGTTAATTATCACTCAATTATATCCTTGTTTATCACAATGGTAAGATAAACATGAATACTTGTTTCACAAAACCCTTAGTTTGAAGTTTTACCTTACTAAAAGTGTCTCCCCTTGTAGAGATGAAAAATTACTACTTAATAATGTTCTCTCTCATTGGGCACCCAATTTTTGCCCCTTAGCCTTAATAAATAATGCAATGACCACTTATGATTGACTAACAACCCCTAATCTTGTAACACATTTCACACTTAGCCTTTTTAGACTCAAACAACTAAACTCTATTTTATTCCTAGTCATCCAAATATCTTGGACTCGACCACACCCACAACATTGTCCATTGGACATGACTACCATGATCACATCAACAACATTCAAAAGCTATTTTCCCACATTTCAATGTCGCATTTTCCACTCCAATGAGCATCTCTATCCTTTCCCACACCCAAACAACCATAAACAATCATGAAAAATGTCTTTAAAGCAATATCACTATTATTATGTGTCTAATAATAGGATTAAGCTAAAAAGCACATGAGGGCATGTATCATATTTAAGCTTGAAAACAATACTACATAGTAGAGGTAATTATTACACTTGTACTTGCAAATATTCACTTCAAAATACTTTGCATAATTCCTAAGGTCTATTGCAAGATTTTCAAATCTTTGTGGGTCTTGATCATAATTGACAAAGTTTTGTTTTTCAACCACCCAAGGATACCTATGGTACCATCTAATCCAAATATAAAGTTTTTACTGTAAGTAGTAGTTTGTAGAGTTGTAGGTGACAAAACCATAGGCAAAGGACAATATTGCAATCATATGAACAAAATCACCCGACTAAGACAAAACCATGCACAATAGTGACCTAACATAGAGATGGCAAGTAGCGAGATTATGTAATTTTCTAATAGTAGGTATAATTTTTTCACAACTCATGAAAAATAATTTTGAAAGCTTTTGGATTCAACTGTGTATTTTTATTTAGATCGACATTTCAAATCACACTCAATGATTCATCATCAAGAATAGGAGTGATGAATTGGATTAAAAAATTGGATTTAAGAAGAGTTGAGGGGGAAGAGGGGGTTAGGGGGAAAAACACAAAGCAAGGGATGAAAAGATGGTTGGAAAAGATAGGAAAATAGCTAGGAAAGAAATAAAAGAAGGAAAATTGTTAAAAAAAGAAGATAAAAAATTAAAAAACAAATATATTGAATGTAACCAAAATATATATTAATTATAACTAGTATGTTAATCATAACTAATATAATGGATATAAATAATATACAACCTAATGGTTAATATATTAATAAAATTTAGTCAAAGATAATCATTAGATAATATAACTAAAACATATGAGAAGATGGAAGAATATATTGATTGTTATTTGTATATGTTAATTATATTTAAGAATTGTATTACCTTTACAATTGATTAATAAAAACTAAATTATTGATTATAACTCAACCTTATGTTATAGTTATGCTAACTATAACTTGAGTATTAGCATATATATAAAAAATTATATATATAATATGACGCTAAAAAGTAAACAAAACAAAAGTATATATGGTATTATCAATATATAAATTCAAAAATCTATATAGAATATTAAGTTTTAATCTAATTTATATTGAATAATTATGTATAAGAAAAGAAAGGGATGAAAATGAATATAAAGTCAATTAGATATAATTAATACTAGTAGTACAATTACAATAAATTAATTGTAAAAATATATTAAATAGAATTAAACAAATAGATATAAATTTAAAGGACAAACATTAACAAATAAAAAGTATTAATAAAACATAAACTATATGTTAAGAAATTAAGGTTAAAATATTCATTAACTATAACTAATATATTACAGAATAAATATATATGAACAACTATTATATGAAGATATTATATATAAAGTTAAGAGAAAATCAATATATCTATATAGATTATTAAACTTTGTAATCTATTTTATAAAAATGATGGATTATAATAGAATTGAAAGGGATGAAAATAAAAGTAAATAGATACCAAAAAAATATATGTATGGATTTTGAAATAATATATTGCAAAATGATTATAGCAAAAAATCAATGAAACAAAGTATTAAAGCAATTGATGATACATATTATATTAAATATAATATTCAATAGATATTAGAAAATAAACATATGATATAAAGTCGTATATATAATTATATTAAATATTAGATATAATTAATATCTAGTATTACAATTACAAAAAAATAATTGTAATTAATATATTAAATATTGTAGATATAAACTTATAGGATAAACATAAATAATAAGATTGTTATGACTAATATATTAATTAAAACAAAGATTATAATAAGAAAACTAAACTATATATTAAGAAAATAAAGTTAACTTGTAATCAATACAATGCAATATAATTATATATGAACAATTATTATATATAATTTTCTAATTTAAATTTTTGATCTAACACAATTTATAACCACAAACCAAATGACATGAAAATACCCTTACAATCCTCTTCTTTGAATTCTATGAACAACCTCTTCTCTTCTTTAATTTAGAATAATGAAAACGATTTAAATATTTTATCATGCTTTACTTTGAATTCTCAATTAAAGAAAAAAGAATTAAATACATTCTTTCCATTTCTATTTTATCTATACACCTCCAAATAATAACATCCACTAGGTATTTGAACAACAATTTACTCTCTTTATTGAAGAGTAGTAGTGCATTAACTAAACCTAGGACTTTTGGAACTTATGATCTTTTTAATTTCAATCTTCAAAATCCTAGTTTATTTTTCTTTGGTTAGTTTTCTACATCTCTTAACTAGCTATGTCACCTTGTGCAATGGGTATGCCGAAGAGGTGTGGAAGGTGAATTAGGAAAAAACTAGTTTTTTTTTTTTTTGCACACATTTGTGTAGTAAATGAGATCAATTGATAGGTCATTTTGAAAATGATTTTAATTTTTTTTTTATTTTTTTTTGTATTGAGTATAAGGGGGTCACAGGAAGTACAAAAAGCTCCAGAGAGCGAACAGTTCAGCTCAAGAGAGGCTGAGCCTTAGATCAGGAGCAGAGAACCGAACAAAACTGATACAAAATTAGGACGTCATCCAGTTTAACAAAATTACACAACCGTTACAAAATTACATAGCCGTTACAAAAAGTGCTAAACAGAGCACCAGTGATCAAAAGGCTAATAAAGGATGTCATCCAGTTTATCAACCCAAGCAGTCCACCCTTGAGCACCTTCCATCCAGACTATGCATTTCATCTCCTGAATCTGTGCAAGCATAAGAGTCAGGTCCTTGCTGGAGCTCCTGTTGTTCTTCACCTCTTGGGAGAGAATCTTACAAGTATTTTCGAACAGCTGCAGATTATTTAGCGTGTCCCTCCAAGTGTAGCCTCCCTTCATCTCATAGATGAAGAAAGTGGCATACCCATCCTCCAGGAATCTTTTGAGTTTCTTCCTTTCTATTATCATGGTAGTTCGAACCTGCAAAAATATTTTAAAGAAAGTGAGTTTTCAAAAAGACTCAGTAAGATCACGGGGGTTATTCTGATATCTTTCTTCATTTCTGCACTTCCAGATTTTCCATAAAACGTTAGAGGAGAGAATCTTCCAAAAAAGATTAGAGTCCTGCTTCAGACCATCAATATGACCAGTAACAATATCAAGAATAGTAAATAACATAGGATAGGTAATACCAAACATAAACCATATTTCCTTCGCAAAGATACAGTCTAGCAGAATGTGTCTAGCCATTTCGGGGAGCCTACAGAAATTACAGTAATCAGTCTCGACATTATCCTTTCTGACAGGGAGTCTATCAAGAAGCAGGAGCCAGTTGAAACACTTAAGCTTCGGCTCGGTGGGACCTTTCCACAGAAGATCAAAGTACTTCTTCCAAGCGCGGGTGTCCAACGTGGAATACCAGACAGAGTTAACATGATCAATGATGGAATCCGAATGACCAAAAACATCGTATATGTTCTTGGCTTTGATTTTGGATAACATAGTACCATTAGTCCACTTACAGTCAAGGAACCTATGAGAGTCCACATGACTTGAGGAAGGGAGGTCCTTAGAGGCCTTGACAATCATATTATACGTTTTCTTTTGGGAAATGGGGAGGTCAAATTTGATTCTGAGATCCTCCCAACTGATTAAGACGTCATGCTCAAAGAGGTTGGCGAATTGGGAAATGCCTTTATTCGACTAGTGTCTAGCAGAGCAACCTTGGGAGAGGGCAAGGGGCTTGCTTGAGGAACATAAGTTCCACCAAATGGACCTTTCACCAAAGAGATGGCAGTCATCATGGAAAGCCTTGTTAGAGACATACTTTTTAACTTGTTCCCAGGCTTTCCAAATGGATCTAAAGACCGCAGAGCCTTGAATGAGAACAAGAAAATTACCAATGACAAGGTCAATAAATGGAAGATTCTTCCAAGACTTTGCATTCTTGGGGAAGCCCCTTTCAATGTTGCTCCTAACAAGAACCTTCCAAGGATCATTGCCATCAAGGGAATGAAAGATCCACTTGGCGGCAAGGGCAATCCCTTGGAGCTTGAGATCCTTCAAGCCAAGACCCCCAAGGAGCTTGTTGACATGGCACCACTCCCACTTGACAGCATTTTTTTTTTTTTGCCTTTACCATCGGACCAGAGAAAGCTCCTGATAGCCTTTTGAATTTCTAAGATTTGATAATTGCTGAACATCCAAGCTGAGGAATAATAGATGTTATAAGAGGAAAGAATTTTTTGACAGACCTGGATTCTGCCAGCCAAAGATAAGGTTCTATTGTGCCATTTACTCAGCTTTTTGGTAATCTTATCTTTAACCCACGACCACATGTCTTTAAGGGAAGGGTCTAAAGAGAAGGGTATGCCCAGGTAGCGCACAATCTTGTGCGGACCACCCCACTGAAAATAATAGACTTTAAACCAATCCGGGGGCTGCACATCCCAACCAAGACAGATAGACTTGGTATGGGATACTCGCGCCCCAGAGATATTACAAAAAGGCTTGAGCTTGGAGGACAGGGCCTCAAAGTTATCAGGTCTAGCATCAAAGAATATAGCAGTATCATCAGCAAATTGGCAGTTTAAGAGCTCATCGTTGTTAGGGAGAGTTATACCCTTGACAGCTGGGGAGAAAGAGTTATCCCTCAGGATGTAGAACAGGGCTTCAGAAGCTATAACGAAGAGGGCAGGTGCCAAGGGGCATCCTTGCCTGATAGATCTACCAAGGGGGAAAGAAGCAGAAAGAGATCCGTTAACATCAATCTGAGCCGAGGCATCTTTGAGAAGAATATTAACAAAATTACAGAACTTCCTAGGAAAGCCGAAGGCCTCAAGCATCATAATGATGAAGTTCCATTCCACCCTGTCATAGGCTTTCTCGAAATCAAGAAGGAACATGGCAGAATTTTACTGGGAGTAGTTGGACCAATTCATGGCTTCCCAACTAGTAATCAGGTTTTCGAGAATAAACCTACCTTTGATAAATCCAGTCTGGGTAGAACAAATAAACTTGGGCAGGATCTTCTCAATTCTCAATGCCAGGAGTTTGGCAAAAATTTTGTAAGAGACATTAAGGAGGGTAATAGGTCTCCAGTTTTTGATGAGGGCTTTATCTCCATCCTTAGGGATCAGTTTAATTATACCCCTATTGATGGAGCAGCCCATGGAACCTCTATCAAGGGCCTCCGAGTACAGATCAAGAAGATCTTGGGAGATCCAATCCATGTTAGCCTTATAGAACTCCGCCGGGAGACCATCCGGTCCCAGGGCCTTGTCATTGCTAAGAGAATTAATAGCTTTTTCAATTTCCTCCAGAGAGAGATCTTTGGACAGCTGATTGGCTTCATCAGTGGAGATCTTGCTAGGGATGAGAGAACAAACTTGTTGTCTAAGGGATAAGGCCTCCTCCGAATCTTCAGAGGCAAAAATATTTTGATAAGAATTAATAAAGGCCTCTTTGATGTTATCAATTTCAGTTATCTCATTGTTATCAACAACAATTCTTTCAATATTTTCGTTAGCATGCTTGTGCTTGAGGAGGTTAAAGAAGAATTTAGATCCCCTGTCACCATATTGCAGCCAGTGCGCACGGGATCTGACCCTAGCTCCATTAATTTTAAACTGTTGGTGCTGTCTAAGGGCATCCTTGGCTTTGACAACATGGGAAACAAGGTCACAGTCCGAAGGGTTGGCTTGAATGTTGGTTTCAGCTATCTGAAGATCAGAGGAGAGACATTTTTCGGCAAATCTATAATCTTTAGCTCTTTTTTTCCCGATAGTCTTTAACAGCTTCTGCCAAGCAAGAATGTTCCTGTTCCATCTATCTAAATGAGTGCAGGAGGGAAAGGAATTTCTATTAATAAGATTAATGGTGTGTATGGCGGCAAGAGTGTCTTCATCTTTCAGGAGGCTAGTGTTAAGAGAAAATTTAGGGTCGGGACCCTTGCAGCGGATAGGAGAATTGTTAATTCTAATGCAGGAGGAGATGGGATGGTGATCGGAGAGGGAGGTGGGGGTAACGAGGACAAAGTGTCTGTGTTTATCAGGCAGAAAAGAAAAGAAGTTTTTATTAGCGTAGAAGCGGTCGAGTCTGGAGTAAATTCTGGAGTGACCCTGTTGGAAATTACACCAAGTATGCCAAATCCTAGGATTCGTAGCCTTAGAGCCAGCCAAGGGGTCAAAAAGGTGTTTAGTATTTATCATTCTATTCCAATGCATTTTCTCCAGATCTTTCCACACAAAAGGGAGGCCACCAAGTTTGTCCTCTTGGGATTCGATCATGTTGAAATCCCCCCCCATGAGCCAGGGGATATTAGGAAGGGCAGCTACCCAGTCCCAGAGACTCGCACGCTCCCTGAAGTCATTCGAGGCATAGATAGAGCATATGCCAAAAATATTATTATTGTGATTTAGGGTAACGCACACCGCTCTGTTACAGGGGGATATCCCATAGTTAGAGATGAAATTCTCCCATCTGGAGCTAATCAGAAGGGCAACCCCACCCCTACCCTTTTGGTGGTTGGTATAGAATTTGATGGCATCTTTCCAAAGGAAATTGAGGTTGGAATCAAGAGTGAAACCAATAGCCTTAATTTCTTGCAGCATAAGGAAATCCATGGACTTGCGGGTGTCAAGAAAACGTTTAATAATCCAACGTCTGTCAGGGGACTCTAGACCCCTAATATTCCATGAAATGAAATTCATGAGGAAACATTCGGGGGGGGAGAACAATTTTCGGTGGGTCCTTGATTTTGGGCCGAGACACTACTATGAACGTCCCTTAGCACTTTCTTGGAGGGGTTTTTATTCTTGGAGCCTAATTTCCTTCCTCTGCATTTAGTCAAGGTGCAGGCATCTTTAAACTCTTCTTCATTGTCAGATTCATCAGGGGACAAAAAGCTCATGTCCATAGTAAGCTTTTCGGTGTGACCATCAGAGACAGAGGGAAAGATGCTGGCAGGGATAATCTTGAGCAGGCAGTCATCACCAAGCTCGCGGAAGGCTTTAGGGGGGAGGCTCTGAGGAGAAGGATGGTCAGAGCAACTAGCTGAGTGTTCCATGAGGGTTAAACATGAGGGGCGGGAAACATTTAGGGTTAATATTATTATTAATCTTTTTTAATTTTTTATTATAGATAAATATTATTATATTATTTTCTTAAATTTTATGTATTAACTATTATATTATTATATAAATATTTATTATTTATGTTGTTATTTTATGTATTGCAACAATTTAAGGAAAATTCATACCCTGATTTTTATGTATTGAAATAATTTTGATCTATTTTTTGCGTAATTGTAATTACATTTTTATATTTTTGTATTATTTTAAAATATAATAATAATTAATTTATATATATATATATATAATAATTTTATTAAAAATATAGGTAGTGTCCTATAATTCAAAAAATAATCTAAAATCAAATTTCACATAATACATTTGTCATAGCCCTTTTAAATATTAAATCTCTTAAACAAATTCAAAATTTTTAAATCATTTTATCTCAATTTTAAATTTAAATTCATTAAAATAAAATAAAATAGAAATTTTTTTAAGTCCATAGATAGTCTATGGATATAAATACACATCTAGACTCAATTGTAATTTGTGTAGGGGTGCTCCTAAGGGGTAGCGGCTATTCAGCCTGAGGAATGCACCGAGGCATGGATATGTCGGCCATCATGCACATACATAAAACAGTAAGTACGAATGACAACCTCCTCCATATTTTTTTTATTTTCATTGTTAGTCCCTTCCGTTAGTACAATGAAAATTTAATGTTTTAAATTATTTTATTTTTTTTGACTTATGAATAGTAAAAAAAATTACAGTTTCCTTTAGATTTAACTTTTATAAATTTTATAAATTGTTTTAGAGTTTAATATATTTAAAAAATATTATATAAACTATTTAAAATATAGGATTATCAATAAAAACTATTTTGTAATATTTGGATGTTTTAAGCAAAAAAAAATGGCACGAGCATGGCGCCCCAACGGTAAAAATCTTTAGACGGATTAGAGGGAAAAGGGTTTGCATGACAAGGACCTGCCATGGTATCATTGTCCTAACAATAGGAATCTTGTTCACCACGGGCCCTTGAATAACCTCCAGCAACATGCAAGACAAAATAATAAGGTTAATTGACATAGGTTTTCAAGGCCAAATTGGAAACCCTTTCATACCAGGTGACTAGTGCGTGGAATGCAACTTGTATTCGATATTTATGAAGATGGTAGGGGAGTTCTACTGGTGTTGGAGGATTTGTGGACTAGCAGACAACCAAAGAAGAAGTCTGCCTATTTAGATGATCTATATGAAAAATCCCAAGAAAATCTTCGATCATTTGTAAATGGGCATCAGATCAACACTAATGGTGCTTCCTTCAATCCAAAGATTCCCTAGAACTCTCATATGTCACATAAAGAAAAGGATATAGGCTTTCTAGAAAGGTTTATCTATTACAGGCCCATTTCCAATAATCATAGGGGATAAGGTCAACAAAATATACATAATCGCTCCAATCTGTGTAATGGGTTGAACTTATTTCGAGGAAATACTAGGGCACAAGGAAACCCTAACTTACATTAGCCTATTTGAAGGTTTTCAAAAGTGGTTCCTAACAATAAAGGACAACAAGCAGACGTAAATCTTCGCAGCCATCAAAATAAAAATGTTAAGCCCTCTGAGAAGGAACAAACTTTTGCTACAAATGGAGTTAAATTTCGGATTCAGCAGAAAAAGGTATCTAAAAAGAAGAAAGCGAAGGGAAAGAGAAGAAAGGGTTTGAAAAATAAAAACAGGAAAACAAAACAATGGAGACCGAAAGAGCTGAAAATAAAGAAAGAAGCAGAGGTCCATTCTCCCACTCCTCAAAAAATGGAGGCTTTGCATGGGAAGGAGGAAAATGTAATTATGATCGCTTTCTTAGAAGAAATGCTTCACCCTCAAATCCAAGATCTTCGAGACAAGGCATTAATTTGTAAGTTTTGGAATTTAACTTTTCCTTTTAATGAATTAAATGAATTAATTTATGAAGATTAGGAAGGTGTAGAACAAGTTTTCTATTTGGATTCGGAACAGGGTATTTTTGTTGTCTTTTTTTATAGTAAAAAGAGTAAGGATTCTATCTTTAGAATAAAATCTTGGACCTACCAAGGGGCGGGTCTGAGTATGCAACCTTGGCTTCCAAATTTTAAACCAGATTTTGCATCTTTTAAATATGTTCCTTTTTGGTTTCAAATGCCTTCTCTTCCTTTAGAATATAGAGAACTGAGGATCATAGAATCAATATCTAATCAAATGGGAATCTTTCTCATGCATGATAAAGATTTCTTTAATGATCCATCAAAACCTATTAGGACATGTGTTCTAATGGATGTTGATAAAAAATTTCCTGAGCAAATCATGCTTTCTTATGTATTTGGAAAATGGCATCAAAGAATTGTGTTTGAATCTATAGAATCAGTTTGTCTGAATTGTCACATAGAGGGTCAACCCCACACTCAATTCCCTTTTGAACATTCCTCTTCCCAAAATGCTCACTTGTTGAATTCCAAAAAAATAAATGAATGTATGAATAGTAAGTCATCTAACTAGGAAGAAAGGGCTAAAAATGATTATATAAGTAACAAGCACAGTGAGCAATTTAATATTATTCATCCTAAATTCTCACATTCTCATCATAATCCACATAAGAGAAAAAGATTTGAGGACATCAATGGATTGAGAGTACTTGGAAAATATCTGGTCCATAAAAAGGTTGGTTCTGCATTAAATGTGTCAGTTTCAAAGAATATGTGGAACCTAATGAAAATTTTTACCACTGTTTCTTTGAACTTATATTCTCCTATGGAAAAGTTAACTTCAAAATATCATGCATTTGAGATAGCTATGAAGCTAATGTTTCAAGATACAAAAGATTACTTTTCCTCATGGTTGGCTAAAGATATGGTTAATATGGAAAATATTAGTCCTACACAAGGAGAAAATAAACTTCAGTTAACTATTTCCTCTAAGCTCTTAGATTTAAAGCTTTATCTTTTAGCTGATAAGTTATTGTTTTTAGTTGGATCTAACCTCTTTGATGAAATAGAAGTGGAAGAGGGTTCATGGGAAAAAACTTATCAATGAGTCACTCCTTAGGAAAGCTTTCTGAGATTAATGCACTGTCTTCATTTGACCAAAGGGTTATACTCGCAGTTTTGGATGATCATAGTTTGAAAGACTCAGATCATCAGACTTCCCAAAATATTTCTTAGGATTTGATTCCAATAAAAAATAATGGAGCTGAGGATAGGGAATCAATGTTGTCTAATACCCCATTAAACTCATTGGTGAAGAAAACTCCTGGTAAAAGAGGTAGAAAATCAAATTTTGTAAAAATGCAAGAACATATTGAATTTGGGATACATAAAACAATTAAGGAATATTTTTCAAATAAGCGACTGAGGAGAGATTGCTACTCTCCTCGAGGGAAATGAGGATTTAATCATGGAATGTCAGGGGAATTAATTCCCCTGACAAATGAGCTCGCATCAAGCATTTGATAGATGCTTGTGGAGTTGATATTTTCTTACTTCAAGAAACTAAAACTTCAAAAGAATTGTTTGACTCTACAATCTCCAAGTGGAAAAGTTGGGCATCTTCACACTCACATGCTCAAGGAGCATCAAGAGGTCTATTGGTATTATGGAACCCTAAATCAGTCCAAGTTAAATCTCATAAAAATCAACTCTTATGGCAGTTAGCTGAAGTAACAAAATTCAATCTTCATTTTTGGCTAATAAATGTGTATGGGCCTATTCCCACAATAGATAAGAAAAATTCATGGGATGAAATATCCAAAAATATTGATGCAATTCACAATGACAAGATTATTATTGCAGGAGATTTTAATGCAATAATTTCTATGGAGGAGAAAAGTGGTGGTATAATCCCTCCAACTAGGGTTATGGATGAATTTAATCATTTTATCCTATCAAATGCTTTGAGGGATATTCAACCAGAATTTGGAAAATTCACTTGGACTAACAGAAGAAAGGGATTTTTGTAAATAGCTGAAAGGTTAGATAGATTTTTGGTTTCTCACAACAGGTTTCTTTCTCCACACAAGCTCAAATCTAATATTTTACCATATCCAAAATTTGATCACTGTGCAATCTATTTAGATACATCAGACATAACTATTTCAAAAGTTAAATCCTCCTTCAAATTTGAGAGTATGTGGTTTAGTAACCCTCAATTTCTATCCTTATTAGAGCAATGGTGGAAGAATGCTCCATATGAGGAGGGATCTAAAATGTTTCAGTTTTACAAGAAATTGGTTTATGTAAAACATCAAATAAGGTCTTGGAATAAGCAAATTTTTAAGAATATCTTCCAAGAAAAAGATTTAGTATTTAAGGAACTTACAACAATTCATGAGTGCATAATTAAAAATGGGATAGATGCAGATTTATATGAAAAATAGAGGTCATTACAAGAAGAATGGGCATAATTATGTGTGAGGGAAGAGTCTTATTGGAGATAGAAATCTAGGGAGTTATGGTTAAAGGAGGGAGATTGTAACACAATTTTTTTTTATGCTTCTGCATAGATCAAGAAGGGTGCAAATTTAATTCATTCAATTCAAGAAATAGCTATAGGGAATTGGTTAACAAAGGAAGAATATATCAATAATGAAGGAATTAAATTCTTTTCAGAACTTCTCTCAACTCCACAAACTTTTGATGCTAATAAGACCAATAATGAAAAGGATTTACTTGCCACAATTCCTCATTTGATTACTAAAGAAGATAATAATCAATTGATGAGACCTTTTACTATAGAGGAGTTGAGATATGTTGTCTTCTCTTTACCACCAGCAAAAGCTCTTGGTCCAAATGGTTACATGGCCTTATTTTTTCAGAAATGTTGGGACTTCATATGCTTTGAACTATTATGGGCACTTGAAGAGTCCAAAAGAATGGGAATTATGCTCAAACAATTTAATGTTACTAGTATAGCCATTCTTCCCAAGGTCAAAGAACCTAAAATATTTGCAGAATATAGGCCTATTTCTTTGTGCAATACAATTTATAAATTTTTTACAAAACCAATTTATCTGAGACTATAACCTCTCATTCCTAAAATTATTTCCTCTTAACAAGGAGGTTTTGTTCCAGGAAGGGAGACTCATGAAGGGGAAATAATAGCTCATGAATTTTTGCATTCAATAGTCACATCAAAACTCCCAACATTCATTGTTAAACTAGATATGATGAAGGCCTATGATAAGGTAAATTGGGAGTTCTTAAATATGGTCTTAACAAAATTTAGTTTTTCATCACAATGGAGGAGATGGATAAGGTCATGTCTTTCTGTGGATAAATTTTTTGTAATAATAAATGGGAGTCCAATGGGATTTTTTAGTTCTACACAAGGGGTAAGACATGGTGATCCCCTTTCTCCATTTCTTTTCATAATTATGGCTGAGGTGCTAAGAAAATTCATTATTTTGAGGCATAATCAAAATCTATGACAAGGTGTGCAGATACCCAATACCCCAATCTCAGTAACACATAATATTTTTGTGGATGATACCCTATTATTTAATAAATCTTCACTAGTTGAAGCTCAACGGGTAAACGAGGTTTTGGACAAATATTCATCAGGTTTTGGGCAGCAAATAAATGTTGCTAAGTCAAAAGTTTAAATGTTTTAAACACCTCTGAAGATTTGAGAAGGTCAATTGTTAAGGTATTAGGCTTTCAAGAGGTAGAACTTCCCTCCTCATATTTAGGTATTCCCTTTTTTAAAGGTTCAAATAAATATTTTTATTGGGACAAGATCATAGAAAGAATAAAATTAAGAATTATTGATTGGAAAGCCAGGTGGTTATCATTAGCAGGAAGAATTCTCTTGATAAAATCAATTTTATCATCTATCCCCAATTATTTCTTATCAGTTCTTAAAGCACCAACCTCTGTTATTTTAGAAATTGAAAAAATAATAAGATCTTTCCTATTGGAAATAAATATTAATGAAAAGAAAAATATTCCTTTAATCTCCCTAGAAGGATTAGCAAAAGGGAAAAATCAGGGTGGGGCAGAGGTTCAAAATCTCACTTGGAGAAATAAAGCTTTTGGGGGAAAACTTGCATGGAAGATGTATACAAACCCAGATGCTAAATGGGTAAAAATAGAGCAGTCAAAGTACCTTGATAGTACAAATCCAACCAATTTTTTTTTTTAGTTGTAGACCCCCCAAAGGATTCTGCAATATGGAATTTTATCATAAACAATATAAATCTCATTAAAAGATACTCTTCTTGGGAAATAAATGATGGAAGAAGTGTTAAATTTTGGACAGATTCTTGGTTAGGTAAACCTCCTTTGGTTTTCAATAAGGATTTGCAAGAAATAAGACTAATATTGTCCCAAGTCTGGGGTGAAATTTTTTTAGATTATGTTCAGTCTTCAAATCCAATATTTGGAAAAGTAACTTGGAAACTACCACCAATTTCCTTGTTAAACAATCAACAATTGGTACTATTTAATAATAGTATAAAAGAAAGATCAATTTAATTGTCTCCAAAGGAAGACAAAATAATATGGTCAGCCTCTAAGGAAGGTTCATATTCAGTTAAGGAAGCTTATGCAGTTTTAGCAAACTCAAAATACTCCAATGAACCTCAACGTGCATACAATTTTTGTTGGAATAATAAAGTCCTTTTGAAGGCTAGTAGCTTTGCATGGCTCACTTTACAATTTTTTTTTTTGACTAGTGACACACTAAGTAAATTGAGAATTACTGATCCTTTAAAATTTCCTTTATGTGACTTGGAATTTGAAACAGTAGATCATCTGGTTGTACAATGCATTATGGCTAATCAATGCTGGAATTTCATAAAAAACAGATTACAAATCTCTTTCCCCTTGCCAAATACAATCTGGGACTTATTCCAAGCCTGGTCGGTTCTGTACCGATCATCTTTTTTTGCATGCATATGGATTATTATACCACCACTTGTGATATGGAATATTTGGTGGGAAAGGAACATGAGGATCTTTAGGAAAATTAAATCACCAGTTGAAATGGTTATGATCAAAATAGAGAAAGCTATTTCAGAGGGTGTCAATACATGTGTTCAAAGAGATAAATTCATAAATTCTTCCTTTACCAGTTGGGACAGTTTTATCCTAAATAATTGGAAGCTCATTAAATTACCATTTGATGGTAGTCCTCTTATAAAATACATTACAAAGGTAGATAGAGCTTTAGTGAAATTGACCCCTCCCCAAATAGGTTTTGTGAAATTAAACTTTGATGATGCCTCTAAAGGCAACCCAGGTCTTTTAGGTGCGAGAATTTGTTTCAGAAATGAAGTAGGGGAAGTATTAGCAGCATATTCTTTTTATTTGAACAATGGTACAAATAATTATGCTGAAGCACAAGCATTACTATGTGGCATGGAGTTGGAAAATTAGTGGGGTTTCCCAAATTTGCACATTGAAGGTGATTCACTAATTATCATTAATGCACTTAGGGTAAGGAGAATTCAAAATTGGAATCTTCAATATGTGCTTAAAAAAGTATGGTTGTTAATAGATAAATTGGAAAAGTCAATCATCTCTCACTTACCGTGAAGGAAATACAATAGCATACTTCTTAGCGGTGTTGGGTAGTGAACAAGTTGATTTAAAGGAATCAAATGTTCCAGTAGACATAAAGGAATACCCTAAGTTTCTTGAATTAGTCAATAGAGATAAAGGCATACCCTAAGATGCTTTAATTTTAATTTGAAAGCACATTTTCTAGTATTCAAATGTTCCTTCTAGTCTGTATGCATCATTTCAATTGTCATACTATTGCATCATCTATCATTATGATCAGGTACTTATAATGTTGTTGATGATCAGTGTGGCCATACGATAGCATGTGTGGTATCAAGATGTCGTGGAATTCTTTGGAATTTGAAGTACTCATTTTGCACATTTGATATGAAAAGATTGATATTTGACAACAAAAATTATGTCATATCGTATATCTTTTTTGTTGCATTGGAAATCTTGTAAGGACAACATGTTTGGAGGTTGTCCAAACAAAAAGAATGAAAAGTGGCACTACTAAAAGGTTTTCCAGACTAAATGGTTGTGTATCAATGATAATTTACTTCTATTTTTAGAAGGTAACTATATTGATTTATAGTCGTACTTTGGTGGAATTGTTTGGTACAAAGTTGGCACTATAATTTGAAAGTTGACAACTGATTTAAGGTTTGGATAACTTTCATTCATGTTATCCTTACAAGGTGTGATCTCCAACAAATATTTCACTAGAATAAGCATGTGAAATATGTTTATAAATGTGTTGCTCTGTTCATTTGTAATACGCAGCTCTTGGTTTATAGTGTTCATTATAGAATTTGGGTTTATGGAGTTATCAAAATTTAAAGTGCGAAATTACATAGTGCCAGTCATGGTAAAGCCATGGGAGGAACCCTCTTCTGCTTGCATTGGCAAAGATGAGCTGCAAAAGGTATTTAAGGTTAAGTGCAAATCTACTTTAAATTGCATTAAAGCCATTATTGGAGAGGATGTTTTGCACACAGAGTTGCAAAGGTTAATTTTTCCTACTAATTTACTCTCCATTTTCCTTTCAAATATATTGGATTTGGTTCAAAACTTTGATGTTTTGAGGAACATTGCTAACAAGTTTGTTGCTAGCATATACTTGCAAAATGATGCTCTGCTTCATAGCGTACAACAATATGATTTTACTATGGGTGAAGGTTTGATTGGCGGTCTATTTCCAAGACACCTCATATATTACGACAAGAGGTATGCAAAAATCTTTAAAGGAATGTTGTTATCAACAATGCAGGATACCTCAGTTCATTTATATCAAGCTCTCAATAAGAATAGATCTGCATTTTCAATGGAGGAGATAGATTATTTTAAATGGAAGTATCATGCAATTTCCTTCTTGAAAAGCCATAATTGTGTTCATGATTTGCAATTGTCCGCCTCTCCACGAGCTGCAAAAAGGAAATACTGTTATCGTTATATACTAGATATAAACAAAACAATTCCTTCTCATGATCCTCAACATACAAACAAGCATGTGGAAACAGAAGAAAGCTTAGTCAATGGCTTTAAAAGAGCAAGAAACAAATCATTATCTTTTTAATTTTGGTCTTTATCCAGCCTAATAGTTTTTTTGGTTAGGGACTATATATATGTAATGGGCTTCACATTTTTAATAAGGCATAAAGGGGATATGTAATGTGTTAGGGCTTTTTTTAAGTTCTTGTATTGGGCATGAATTGGGGATGATCTTATGTAATGCATCAATCAAATATAAAAGGATTGTATTAGTCTTTTGTAACAGTCAATCTGACTATGTTGGTTGAATTGTAAAATTCAGTTACTCGAACTATAACAAAAGGTTTTCTTCCTTGTTCTTTCCCTCTAGTATGTCTGCCTGAACCAGGATTTTGTATAAAATATATATTTAATATTAATAAAATTATAGTGGTTTACCACTTTTGATTAAAAAAAACTATTTTTTTAATATATTAAACAAATATATATAAATACAAATGAGACTGATATTGAAGTAAAATAAAATAATTTTTAATCATATAAAAATAATTTAATTATATTAAAAAATAAATAAAATAAAATCATTTTTAATAAATATTGTAACTCAAAATTGATATTAGATATATTTATATTATTAAAATCAATTTTTTAATTTAAATTCTATAGAACATTTAATTTTTTAATATATAAACTCTTTAATGTATTTTGTCTTATTAATAGACTATTGAAGAGTTCAATGTATTTTATTTTATAAATATCGATAATAGTATATTACATGTTTAAATATATAATAATAATAATAATAATAATAATTTTTTGAATAATATATAATTAATTTTTAAGTTTAGATAGTAAAGAATTATATTGTTTAAGTCCTTAAATTATATTTAGTGTTTTTTTTAATAAATTATTTATACATTTATTAAAATATAACATTCTTATATAATTGTTTGTATGTTTAGTCATATTTTAAGAATTGTTTAAACTTGATATTTATAATTCTTTTAATTTAACGTTTAGTGATTATTGACCTTGTCTAACTCTTGAAAAAAAAAATATTCTTAATAGTTTTTAAAAAAAGAATAAAATTCACTCTTATAAAAAAAATTAATTTACTTTACACTCCTTTTTAAAAAAAAAGTTTATAAGAATGAATTTTATAAAATCTTTTATACCATTTAAATATAAATAATTATTTTAGATAATAGTATTTAGTGTTGCAACAAATATATTTAAGTAAATTTTAATTATTTAGTGTATTTATTAAAAAATGATTTTATTTTATTAATTTTTTTATATAATAAAATTATTTTGATATTTTTAAAAATTATTTAATAATTTACTTTTTTAATATATAAACTCTTTAATGTATTTTATTTTATTAATACACCATTGAGTTTAATGTATTTTATTTTATAAACTATTTTTTAATATATTAATAAAATAAAATACACTAAGCTCTTTAATGGTGTATTAATAAAATAAAATACATTAAAGAGTTTATATATTAAAAAAATAAATTTCTATAGAATACGTTAAAATATTTATATTATTATTTATTAAATGTTCTACAGAATTTAAATTAAAAATTAATTTGTTTAAAAATTAATTAAAAAATATTATTTTATTTTATTTGCTTAAAAAATTATTCTATAATTTTTTATTTTTTTAGATTGCAGGAATTGGGTAGCACGACCCCCTATAAATGATAGTGCACTTGGTAAACTTTTTAATGTGACTGGTGGCGCTGGCGTGACACGCCCTCCGATACCACCAGGGTAAGGGAGACTAGACCTCGTGACCAACCTCCTACAATAGGAAAGATTTAGCATAATTTAATTTTTTAATATATAAACTCTTTAATGTATTTTGTTAATACACCATTAAAATATTTAATAAAAATTAATAATATATATATATATATATATATTTGGTTAATATATTAAAAAAATAGTTTTTATTGTTAATCCCATATTTTAAATAGTTTATAAAATATTTTTAAATATATTAAATTCTAAAACAATTTTAATTTTTTTATTTAAGCTAAATCTAAAGGACAAAGTAATTTTTTTTACTATTCATAAGTCAACTGTCATTTGTACTTATTGTTTTATGTATGTGCATTCTTGGAGTTGGATAGTTGCTGCCATAGTTAAATATCAAACTAAAGAGATATTTTAAAATAAGGATAAAAGTACAAAGTTGTGTCACACTTTATAAAGGAAACAACCAACACTAATCCAATCACTTAAAAAGTGGCATATATGTTTTGAATTTTAAAATAATGTAAACTAGTAAAATATGTATTTTTTAGTATATTTTATGTTTGTATTTTAAAAAAAAATTAAAAAATTATTTAAAACTAGTTTTTGATAAATTAACACTATAATTTAATTGTTGATAAAATGCTGAAAAATGAAGTTGCATGGGACGTCAAACTTTTCATAGTAATTTTTTTTTTCTTTCAAATTTTTTGTGTGTATTTATAACTTTAAACTTTAGTGCATATATTTTTAAATAAATATCAAAATGTGTGTGAATCAAAAAAAAATTGTTCCCATAGGACATCAACTTTCATATTAAATATTTATCTAAAATGGAAAAAAAAAAATACCATCTTGAAATAGATTCTTTTATCTAGTGCATCATATTTTTTTCAATTTTTTTAATAAGTTTTAGTATTTTTCCTTGACATGGTAATGAACCTAATATTTTGTGTTGATAACCTACTTTTAATAAAAGTAAAAAATTAAATATAAATAATAATTAAACTATTAAAATAAATATATTTTTGAAAACTACACTTATGGATGTACAAAAGGGTATGTGTATATTTAAAAAAATAAATTATTTACATTAGTATGAGTTATTGAAACTTCAAGTTTTTCAAATAATTTTATTCTTTTGATAAATTGGACTCAAAGTGGTGCTCCATATATTTTTATGTAACAATTTTAGTTGAAAAAATTGTAGAAGTATCTAACTTACCTAGAATGAATCTTACTAGATCATATGTTTGACCAATACTGATTTTTAGTTAGAAATACTTAAATCTAGTTGTCCTGATAAGTTGGCTGAAAGTGTGACACAACTTTGTGCTTTTACCCAAAACTTATTACTTTAATTTGGTTTTATTTTAAAATGTCCAATTTGCATTAGAGGATTACAAAGGTTAAATTTTGTGATTTTTTAGCAATAAAATTATTGACAATCAACAAATTAAATTCAAATAGTTATTCCTATGTCAGGAAAATTTCCTCTTGGTTAATTTGAAACTATGGATGTCATGAATTAACTATTGGTACAACCTTTATAACTATCCAAATTTTGAATTGAGTCTATCATTTCATCGATCAATTAACTATCTAATAGATCATGGTAGTCAACCATATTTTTTTATAATTTATAAATTATATTATAGAAACTTTGTCATTTTTTCATTTCCTATTGATTGGGAAGTAAATTATACTATTCTATTGGTATGCATAATCTTTATTAGTGTTGAACTAATTCTTTCCTATAAAGTTACACTGCAAAATTTTATTCTTTAAGGGAAAACAAGTGGTTGATATTAGGGTAATCACCTAATGATTTAAGTCAAGAGCTTGGACTTTAATAATCTTAAAATATAATTTATTTTATCATCCAAACCTTATTGGAATTTAGTATTTATATGTTGTATAAAATATGTAGGTAATATGGGGTTGTTAAAATCATTAATTTATGCATGATACAATTAAATTGAACCCAACCATAATTCAAATTTTGAATTGACCTCCACTAACAACTTTAGATGTGATTATAAATTCTAAAGTAATGGTATATACAAATAATCAAGTGACAATAATTTCTATTTGAATTAGGAATATTGAACTTGTCATGATTTCTTTTTAAGATTTAATTAGTTATCCATAAGTAATGGTTGCAATGGGTATGGTATTACTTTTGGAATAATGATATGCTTATTCTAATTGCTTAATTAGCATGATTTTAGCACTATTACTTAAGAAGATGTCAAGAGGGGTTTATGAACACCTTATCAACTGATGATATTATTGTTGTGATTTTCAATCACAATAATATCTTCATCGGTTAAGAATTTAGATAATATGAATATCCTCAATGCCAACATTATGAGTAATGTCAATATTGAATTATTAGTGTTAAATAAGTTAATGTGTGAGAAATTTTGATTCAATAATAATATTATGAATGTAAGTGGCAAAATTATAGTTGGTAAAACTATTAGCAACAATAGTAAACATATATGTAGCATGTGAATAATGATGCTAAGTAAATTCAAATTCAGTAATGTTATCTTTAGTAAAATATGAAGGGAAATATTAAATATAGATATTATGAGTGACATTAATATTAAACTTGGTACTTATGAGGAAACTATTGAGAAGTGAATATTAATATGGAAAGTTAAAGGTAAGGTTATTATAATCATTACTTATCAAGAAAACAATAGTGTCAACATTAGTAATGTTAGTGGATATAAATATTAAAAGGAGATGTTTAGGAATGATGGTAATCATGTTACTAATCTAGTATTATTAAAATCATTATGATTAGGGATATTTAATGTATATTCTTATTATTTGTATGTTGCTATGTTCATGCAGAGTTGACAATTGTTAGTGGTTATACATGTTTATTAAAAAAATAAAATGATTGTGTATTGTTTAGTTGTGTAAAATTTGAAGCATGACACAATCTATAAAAAAATTGATACTTATAATCCTAATCAGATAAAAAAATATTTTAATAACAAATAATTATTAATAAATATTAAAAATAGACTAAATAATGCACAAGAAAACAAAATAAGTAGTGAGGTAGGAGGACTTCACATTCCCTTTCAAGTATGAGGGGTGAATGAAATGAAGATAATCATTTATAGACGCCAACATCACCTCCTCAAAGAGCTCATCATTGTTGATGTGAAGAAAAAAATCATGTGAGAACAAGCACTCTACATCACAACCTTCCTTCCCGCCCACTAGTTCTTTCTTTAGAAGGGTTATTCAAATTTGTTTGCAACTAAGCCACGAAACAACTAGCACTAAAGAAAACAATGTTAAGTAAAAAACAAAATCTATTTTGAAGAAGAAGAAAGTCATTGCTAAACCCAGACACATTGTTTGGTGGAATAGAATGTGTTATTATTTCATACATTTTTGCTAAAAATGAGACGAAAGCTGCTACAAGTTTGCAAGTTCGTTATTTCTACATTGTCCCACTTTGTTGCAGTGATATCAAGATAATTTGTAGAAGACACCAATCTCCCTCTCTCTACAATTTGTCGACTCTTGACAGAAGGCATTCAGGTAACTATTTCTTTTGTTTTTGTAAACAGTACTTCATTTTTTGTGGAACATAATTCTACCACAAAAAGAGGAGGAAAAAAGTTTATAGGATTTTCTTTGGTAATGCATTTTCTTGGTTCTTTGAAAGGGTATTCTTCATACCTTTGCGTGAAATTTTACGAAATTTTATTTTTGTAAATACTATTTTTTTCTATGAAACATCCCTTTTAAGAAGAAAGTAAAGAAAAAGGTTCACAGGATTTTCTCTGGTAATGCATTTTCTTGGTTCTGTGAAAGGGTATTCTATACGTCCTTGTAAATTATGTGAAATATTGGTGGTCTAGATTCTTACCAATATAAAGCCAAAGATAAAAAATAAATATAAAACAAGAGATGGAATCCATTTTAATATATTAACAATGTCACTCATAAATACTTATAAAAGATATCTGTAAGACATCAGACAAACAAACATCCTTGTCTACAAAAGCAATCTATTCATTAAAGCTGCAAGTCGCTAAGCTTGCATGATGACATCTGCCCTCAAGTTATCAATATATCTTTCTATTTTTGTTTCTTTTTCTTTTTAATCCTAAACTTGAAATCATAGAGTGTTGTTGGGTAGACTAGTAAACCCCTATTGCTTCTTTTTTATTTTTTTAATAAAACTATTTTTTTAATTTTTGATAATTAATGATACTATTTTTGTAACTATTCTTTCTTATGTAGCTTAGTAGCTTTGCATGGTATACATTCACATCTCCTTACAATTATGCAAAAGACACTGATCTCTCTCTCTTTGCAATTTTTTGGCTCTTGTTTTGCAAACATAAGGCATTCATATAAATAGTATTTTTCTTCTTGTGTGAAACACACCTTCTATCCAAAAAAAAACAAGTGAAGAAAGTTCACAAAGCTTTGTGTTTGTGTTTCTTTGTTCCTCTTCAATCCAACAATTACAAAGTGTTTGTTCTTAATTTTCTTTGTAGCTTGATCAACTATGCGAAACTGCATGAAAAATTGCAACACATCCGAGGAGAATCTAGTAGCAACCATGTATTCTATAATAGAGGTTCTACATGATTTTCCAACAGCAGTCGCGTCTTCTTAACAGAGGTTCCATAATATTTTCCAGTAGTAGCTGCACCCTCTCTAATAGAGGTTCTGTAGGGTGTGTGCAAGAAGTTGAGTCCACTTTTTGGCCAAAAAGTGGAAGTGTTTTCCCTGATTTTCAGAATTTGACACATTTGACCTTAAAATTTGAAGCACTTAAAGAAGAAATATTCAAAAAAGTCATTAATCATAAAATGTAGTACTCGGAGTCTAGTTTCCAAATATGTAATTTATTTCAATACCCAGATTGTAAAAAATGAGTTTCAATAGGTGTTTCTAAAAACCACTGTTTAAAAGTCATTTTTTTATACCATACCATGCACGTGTACGACATCCATATTTTGACCTAAATTATCATATTTTTCTAAATCCTTTTGGGAAAAGATTTGTGACTCACTGAAGCTTGTTTTCGATATTTTTTTGTAATTTTTTATTGAATATATTTTTTTGTTAAATATTTATTAGGCATATTTTTTGTTTTGAAAAATTGTCGTGTACGACATGCATAAGATGATCTAAACTTATATATATATTTTTTTTAAAAAAAATTGAAAATAATTGTTTGAAGTTTGTTTTCGTACAATCCGTTCGTCAAAATGTTATGTTGATCAAAAGTTATTAAAATACTAAAAAACCTGATAATTCAAGTTTATGGACTAGTTTCATTAGAAATTAATTGAAAATTAGAAAAAATAATCAAATTATTAAAAAAATTACATATTTGGAATCTGCACTGTCTCATCTATAATGGGTTTTAATTTCGTAAATTTTTTTTGCAAAATAGGTCTTCAGACATATGTCCAAAGTCATTATTTTCCTATGACATTAATAGGACCTTCAAGTTGCAGGTCAAATCAGGTCCAAAGCTTAGGTTCGGGTCCCCAAGCCATTTCCCAAACCAAAAAAAAGGCAAAAACCCGCCCAAAAATTCATAATTTAAAAAACGGGATCCCGTTTCATAAAAGAAATGGGATCTTGTTTCATAAAAAAAACATTTTTATGGTTCTATGAAACGGAATCTCGTTTGAAATTTTTGAAAAATGAAATTTTCAAAAATGGAAAGTTTTTCAAAATTGGGAAGTTTCCAAAATGGAAATTTTCAAATGGGATCCCGTTTTGAAAATTTTCCATTTTTGGAAAATGATCCCCGCTTTTGAAAAATTTTCATTTTTGGAAATTTCTGCTTTTTGGAAAAATTTTCAAAATGGGAAATTTCAAAAGCGGGATCCCGTTTGAAAATTTTCCAAAAATGGAAATTTTAAAAAAAGGATCTTGTTTTTTTAAATTTAGGCTTGGGATCCCGTTTTTTGCAAGCCGATTTCATTTTTTTGCCTAAGGCAAAAATTTCCACGTTTCGTGGACTCATCTTCTTGCATTTACCCTATAAGATTTTCTAGTAGTAGCCACGTCTTCTATAACAGAGGTTCCAAAAAATTTTCCACCAAAACTTTTAGAGGAGCTACAGGAGTGCATTGGCCTCTTTAAAGCAATCAACAATATAGACCTAACATTGATAAATTAATTGATATGATCTAGCTACTCCTCAAAAGGAAAAAGGTCAGTGTATAAATTTCACCATTTAGAAGCTTGGAATGCACTCTGCTTTCATTTTTCCTACAACAATAATTGGGCCCCTTAACCTTAACTTTTATTTTCTTTACCATTTGCATTCTAACCAATAAAATAACCTTGAAAATTCTAGCACAAGCACTCAAGGAAGAGAAGAGGAAAGTACAATGTTGACGTCTATTTCTAATAAAGGCTCTCAATTCCTACTTTGTTTAGATAGATTTGGATCCTCTGTAAGTTGTTTTAGATCAAATTAACTAACTAGTAATTTATTCAAATCCTTTCTTATTCATGTTTTACATCTTCATCTTTATATTGAAGACGTACCATTTACAATTCCTTTGTTATAGGAAGGGTTGCATTAAGGGATTAAAGTTACCACAAAAATACTCCAACAAGTAGGACAAATAAATTCTACAATGGTAGGGTTGTCTTGTAATACCCCCATGTTGTTGCTACTATTTGCTACGATTTGTTACCTTTATATGTTAGTGTGATACTGATTTGTGATGGTGATTAATTCACTGACCTGGTGTGTGCGGATGCGTAGTTTAGTTGATTGCTACATTTGACATTATTATGCTGATTTATGATACTTTATGTGGTGTTTGGATTATTTGATTATGCAATAGTTTTTCCTTAATATTATATATATCGATGTTATGATTCTATGATGATGTTAATTAGATTCAGTATTATATTATGATGCGGTAGATAAGTAATCATGTTATCATATGATCAGTTAGTTTATAAATGTTATTTCATCATTGATATTGTATTTGTTAGTATAGATTAGGTGAGAGGACAGTGTAGCACCACTCGTTTACGAGTTCCCTGCTACGCTGCAATTCCTTTTCATGATATGATGCTTTGATTATATACATGTGTTACTTGACGGTTATTTGTATGCAGGAATTGCAGGAATAAATCTCGATTCCACCTGTTTCGGCAGGATAGGGCAAGTATTAAATTAACCCAACAGGTAAAAAGTTGAAAAAGGGAGTTGATTTGGAAGTGTCCCCGTCCCAAGTTCGTCGTCCTGTTGTGAGTTGTTGTGTCATGACTGAGGTTTTGTCCTTGTCGTTGTGTAGTTTGATTGTTGATTATTATTTTATTGATGGTTAATAGTTATTTAATTAATCTTATGTTATAAGATTAATTAATGTGGTCTTGTTGCTTAAATTAATTGTAAGTTAGTTACATGTTGAATTTTAAATATATTGTAATTAAAAAAGTTATTTAATTAATTAAGAGTGTAAGTAATTAAATTAAATAAATATTGACGTTGATAATTAAATATTATCTTTTTCTTAATATTAAATTAGAAAATCTTGTGTGGATAATATCTTGTGAAAATAATTAAATTTTAATTAAAATTGTAGATAAGTGTGTGCTTTTAAAAGCTGGAAAAGGACCAATGAGTAAAGAGGATTTTTGAGGAAAAAAAATGGAAAAACTTTATTTATTTTTATTTATTTTATTATGAGAGTTTTTCGCACAGAGAAGATTTTTCGGTTGTTTTGGGTTTGAAAAAGAAAAGAAAAGAAAAGAATAGTTTGTTTTGTGCTTCTGGGTAAAAAGAATTGTTTTGAAGAAAGATAGATTGAAAAGAGAGCTGCAGGTAGGAAATCAATAGGAGGCTACAGAAGGGATCCTACATCGAAGGAAGGACTCCAGGTTTTCTGCTTTTAAGTTATTATTATTTTATTGTTCCATAAACAAAATCTGGTTGTTGTGTTTTTGAAAATCAATTTCTCTATGTTTTCTTTGAAGGTGGTTCTGTGATTGAAAACTTGGTTGTGATAAAACTCTCGAATCATCTGTGGAAAACTTTAGTAAAATCCTTTAGAAATTCTTCAATAAAATTTAGTTGTGAAATTATTGTTTGAAAAGAAAATCATTTTATTATTGGTTGAATTTGCATGCCTAGATTTGGATTTGTGTTTGATATAAAATAGTTTGATTTTCTTTATTTAATTATTGATATGGTTAAATATATATATTTACAAAGGCTATATATATTTATATATATCTGAAAGGATATAAAAGTACATATACATACATACATACATATATATATATTTAATTGTGAAGATTCTGTGTTCATTTAAAAACCATAAGTACGTTTCTAGTTTTAAAAAAATAAAATAAATAAATTGTATTTTAAAGTCAAATTTGTATTCTATTGGAAATGAAATTCATTATTGTTAAATATGCGTTTAATTCTTTTATTTTGGCGTTCGTATTTTGGACGAAGTAAGATATAATTTAAAAAAATAAAATAAAATAAAATTTAAATGTTATATTTTTTGATTTGGGGGGGGGGAGTGGTTGGCAGTGGCCATACCACCCCCGGCCCCCATTGCCAGCCGCACGTAGCTGAGTGGGGCTGCAACTGTACTTCGTACCACAGGCAGTGGGTGGGGTGGCATCATTGGGTTGTTGTTTTTATTTTATTTTATTTTTAATCTGTGGCTTTGGTTTTTAAACTGTGATTTCATTTATTAAATTTATTTGATTATATATATATATATATTTGTGGGGTAAATTTGTAGGGATTTAATTTTGTTAATTTTTATAATGTGATTTAAATAGATGATTATAATATATTTTTATATATTTATATATATATGTGTGTGTATATATATATATATATATATAAATAGATGTTGATAAGTTATAAATGTTGTGAGTATGAAATAATAGATAATTTTCATTATTTGCAATATTAATAGTTAAATTGGGAAATTAGAAATATAGTATGTGTTTCTTTTATTAAATTGAATTTCCTCGACTAATTGATTTATTAATTTGGTGAAATTTATGGTTCAATGTAATTTGTTCATGGCATTGTTTTATGTAGTTGCCTTCTCTCGAGTTTACTCGTTTTATCCAATTGTGGATTTCTTTATTCGTGTTTATGTCTTGCGGGGAAATCTTAGAGTTAGGTTATCCTATTATAGGAACTTAAGTTGTGTTAGGACTTCTAGAGGTGGGAATACTATTATTTATTTTCAATCTTGTAATTTGATATTGTTCTTATGTGTTGGCTTTGGTTAATGTACACTTGGATTGTACCGCTTTGTGAATGTTATGCCTATGATTGTGGGTGAGATGGTTAAGCCTTGCGGATGAGCTATTTGATTGGTTTAGTATTTCTTGTGGTACAATCTTGTTGTGTTGGATATTTTTGTGCTTGAGTGTCTAGAGAGAGTGGCTCTAGTGGGGGCCGACACACAAAGCGACTGTCAGGGTAACCCACGTAGAGTTAGAGTAATCAATGATAACTTAAGTAATTAATCGTGGGTGGGGTTTGAACATTAACAAGATAATTATGATGCCTCATCCGCCTGTCAATGCTATCACAGACTAAAGGAGACCGAGAAGGCCATGGTTGGCAAGATTGTTGCCTTGTCTTCACAAAAGGTTAACGATTCTGCATGAGTAACCCTATGGAGCGACACCTTGAGATAGGCTATCAGGAGAACCATAGATGGAGGCGGTACCTTAAACTAGGTTGTCTAGATAATCCATGTATAGATGGAGGTGACACCTTGTGATAGGTTGTCTAGATAATCCATGTGAAACCATGCAATGACACTCTCCTTTAACATTCCATTTGTGTTGTTTGTTTTATTGAAGTCCTTTGGAAGTAGTCTTTGATATTGTGATTTGAGGTTTATTGATGATGTGTTTCATGACGTGTTGTTGTAATTTTGGAAAGTGATTTATTGTTATGTTTTGAAGTGGTTTGTTGTGATGTCTGTTGGTGAATGATTGTCATTTAGTCTTTTGACATTATGTTATCAGGTATGGAGTTAGTTTTCTATTACTGTTGACGTGCTTGGTTGGGAATCCTTCCTTGTTAACTCCTAGCACGGGGCTGGTTGGGTGGAACGTGCTTCGCACCTTGTTGGGTTCCCTTTGGTTGTAGTTTTTTATTTCCTTGCAAGGTTTTGGCAGATGTTGTGGCTCCAGTGTTCTTATGTACCAGGTGGATGTTATTCTTCAGATGTAATTTATTTGTTGATGTAACGACTCCCACGTGTGTTGGGAGGATCTTGATGTAATTTGTTATATGTTCATTATGTTGTAATATCATATCGATGTAATGTATATTCATGCCTTGTAATTATTGTGAGCTATCATTTGTAATTATTGATGATATTGAGTTGTGTCTGTCGAAATGTATATATATTTGTTATCTTTATGATTAATTCATTTATTTTTTACATGTATGGTTTAATTTGGATTGCTTTTATTAATGTGGTTATTGTTAATGAATGGTTTTACGTAATTCTTTAATTATTGTTTAATCTATTATCTTTGTGATGGGTTAGTGTAGTAATGTCCTCGTGTACCCCAAGGGATTTAGTTGTGCAACTTAGAACATTGTTATGTTGGAATACTTAAGTACATTTATTATGTTCTTTAAAAAAAAAATTGTTGCGTCTGTATTAGTTCCTTTGGGGTTTGCGCGGGGGGTGTTACATGTCTATTATCACATTTGTGTTGTCTAAATATTAAAAAATGCGTGAAAATCGACCAGAATGTTTAGAAGTGTTGGGAAATATGATTGATCTTGCTTGGCATCTTTGAAGTTTGAAGAAAATGATTCCAAAAGAGGAGGAAATTTTTACAAAAGCCATTGCGTTGATTGTCGAAGGCTCAATTACCTGCCTTTGTCAATTAGAGGATAACACTTTTTAGGTTAGTATGATTATTATGAATTTCAGCTAGATCTTATGATGCTATTAATCATTTATTTTTTGTGTTGTAGGTTTATCAAATCTTTGACGAACTTTGAAAACTTGTCAAATCTTTAGAAAAGAATTAATGTGTTGTATCCAAATCTTGAGTTGGTCGTTCTCACTGACATGAGGAAGGACATAGTCACTTACCTTCCAATAAGAAAGCCCATCTATCCGAAGGAAATAGGTGAATCTAAAAAACTTATTATGCTTTTCCATAAAAATAGATGCTAAGTACGTGTAGGATCATCATGGAAAAAATAGGCCCTTAAATGGCAAAAAATTTAGAAAAATTAAAGTTAGACAACTTGATGTAAAAATTTGAATAAGTTATCTCTATTATTTCAAAAATATGTAAGAATAGAATCTTTAGCAAATTGAATGCAGTTTCTAAACTACTAGGTTTATTTTATTTTATTTAAAATCTATTTGGTGAAAATTTGAAATTTCAATGTAGTAGTACTTAAATTTGAAGGAAAAAATAAGTAGGTGTTTGTCTAACCACCCTAATCACAATAAAATGATAATACTTTTTATAAGATTTTAGATATAAGTAGAGGACTCATGTCCTGATCTGATACATTTTTTTTTGTAATTTTTTTCCAAGTAAATAATTAGTTATGAATTTTTTATTACAATTTTTTAAAAATATAAAAACTTATGTCTTACCACCTTAACTTGGTCAAAAAATGTGATACCGTTTGAAAGCTATAGATGTTTTTCAATTAGCCTATCAATTAGGACTTTAGTCATAATTCAAATAGAAAATGAATAATAATTATTTATTAAATTCAAAGTAAAGCATAATTTATATTGGTGGAAAGATGATAATCTCCTTTAAAAACCCATTTTATTTCATCAATTTTGGGTAAAAAAAAGGTCGTCAGCCACATACCCTACACATACCCATCATATCGCCACTTTTTGGCCTGTCATGATCCTGCACATACCCTGGCACTGCAATTTTTGTTCTATAGGTTAAGAAAATTCTTGTCCACATAAATTTTTTATTTTGATGTGAACTTGTAGTTTAGAAAACTAGACATTAAATTAGGCAGAATAGTTTTGGGGAAAAAATTTCTTCTAACGTACTATAATTTTATACAATAATTATTTTCTTAAAAAAGATAATTATCATTGTTTTATACAATTTTTAAATTTACATTATATTAGGAATTCTAAATTTTTTTAAATGAGATAAATGAGTCAAAACTGAGAATAAGATTGTTGTTTATTCTTTTAATAAGCTTTCCAGTTGAATTGTTGGAATGCAAATCTTCACATTCCTAGTTTAAGTTTTCAAAAAGTTGTTCATGGTTCAATGATTCTCTTTATTTATAGCTCTATTTAGATTTTATTTAAACACATATTGGTTTCTCATATAACAGTTGGGATTGAAAAGCAAGTGAATCAAATTGTGGCATTAAGAGAAATTTACATAAAAAATGGGCCTCCTAGAGAACTCTTAAAAAACAAAAATTATATCAAATAATATAAATTATTTAAATATATATAAAAAAAAATTACTTAACTACATGAGTTAAGTGAGGACACATGTTTCTATTATAATTCCTTATAAAACTCAAGTCCATTATTTTTTGAAAAGTGGTAACATATATTTTTATTGACAAACTCAAGTTCACTTTTCATTTTAGATTATTTCTTTTCTTGATTTTTTATTTTTTATTTAAAAAAATTTGAACTCAAGTTCATTTTTTAAAAAAAGTGGTAATGTATCTTTATATTATAATTTATTAAAAAACTCAAGTTCACTTTCTTTTTTCTTGATTATTTAAAAAATGGTAAAGTAAAGTATATCTAAAGTAGTCAAGGGATATCTCTTTTCCATTGTTTATTTGATTTTCTCTTTTTTTTTTCTTCCATCATTTTTAATTTTTTAATTTTTCCATTTTTTTGGTTTGATATTTTTAGTGATTTTCTCCAACTTTTTCTCCTTCCAATTGTTTCCAATTGTTTCCAATTTTCTAATTTGTTTTTGTTTTTTTATTTTTTATTTTTAAAATTTATTTTTGGTTTGATTTTTCTTTCAATTTTAATTTCTTTTGGTTTTATTTTTCTTTTTTCAAAAAAAAAATTGGTTCTATTTTTTTATTTCTTAAGTTTTTTTTTATTTCCTTTTTGGTATTTTTTTTTCTTATATGTTTACATAGAAAAAATGAGTGCTCTCATCCCCACCTCATGTGACTCTATAACACTTATGACATAATTGTTGTCAATCAGATTGCACCCGAACGCTTGAATGATTAAATTTAGCAATCTGTTGAAACATGGGAACTATCTTCAGGCTGTGAAGTCAGCAACCTAATGATGCATGGAGTGAACTTTCCAATTTAACACTTGGCTTTGAAATATTAAAGTCTTCCCATTTTTATTTTTGCAAATGTTGAGCAAAAATAACAACTTAATTAAATATTAAGGATATAATCCCCTTAATATTTAATTTGTAGTATGGAGCCAAACGTATTAAATATTAAGATAATTATCTTTAATATTTAATCAAATTAATACTTTTACCCAATATCATGTGAAATAGGTAAGTGAAGGCTAACTGAAGTCAAAGTCATCAGGGAAAACTAGAATCATGCGAGTTATTGAGGTTTTTGGCACTTTACTTCAGTTCTACATCAAATTATCAACTGGAGAGTTATCATGAGAAAGATGGAGTTCCAATATGCATGGGCGGATTGATGCAAACGAGGTGGTTTTTGCGTGCTTTAGCCCACTTTTTCAGGGATTCCAGTCCAGTTCGAGTTGCAAATCAGTTACATGCTTTATGTCTGCTAGTTCAAGATTGTGTTCACTCATTTTTGCATGAGTTTGAGCCACTTTTTTAGGGATTTTCACTTGTGCTCGGATTTCGCTTTGGAAATGTCATCTTTTCACTTTCAGATCACTTTCAGTTGCTTATTTATGCACTTTGAAGTGTATTCATTGTATATATTGAAAAAGTTTATCCTTTTCAATTCTAGTTCTTATTTTTCAGCCTTTGCACTCTGCAAAGTGAATCATCTTGTAACTCAGCATTTATTTTACCGATTAATATACAGTAGCAGGTTATTATAGGTTAATCAAGTTTCATT
This sequence comes from Sequoia sempervirens, assembly GCA_007258455.2. Classification (NCBI taxonomy): domain Eukaryota; kingdom Viridiplantae; phylum Streptophyta; class Pinopsida; order Cupressales; family Cupressaceae; genus Sequoia; species Sequoia sempervirens. Next base: position 227,087 of record VDFB02365435.1, read on the forward strand.
AAAGTTGCAGAACTTTCCTTTTACCTTTCAGTACGCTAAAGAGTTTGCCTTCAAAATCTTAGGTGTCATGCTATGTGAATGATTTGATAAGGAATATATCATGTTTAATCTCAAGAACCTTGATTTTCCCATTTCATTTCATATGTGCTTATATACAATCAAGTTTGATTCCATAGGTTGTATGTTGTGTATTTGGCTTACTTTACTATTCTTAGTTGTGGAGACAGTTTTTTCCTTCAAAGATAGTAATACAGTCAAGCCTTCATATTAATTATTTATGTGGTTAAACTATTCAGATTTAGTCGTGTGAATAGGATTATTGAAGTGTAATTGTGAAACAAGTTGCACGCAACGCCATCATTTAGGTGCATCACCAAGGTTTTAGTTTCAGTTTCATGCATTTAGCAATAGTTCTTCTTACCCTTTTCTCAAAGAAAATCATTCAAGTACCTAATTGATCGTCATATAGGAAGCCGACCTAGAATCCGGAGGTTCTATCTTCGCCATAGGATTACCCACAGCCTGAAGATAGTTCCCATGTTTCAACGGATTGCTGAATTTAATCATTCAAGCGTTCGGGTGCAATATGATTGACAACAATAATTAAATCAAGTTTCATATTATAGATTTATGATTTTATATATTTATAATTTTATATATATTTAAATTTATGATTTTATAGATTTAGATTTATTATGTTAAATATGTTTATAACAAGTTTTATGATTTGAAATATATGATAAAGTTTTTGAACTATATAAAATTTAAATAAGTTTACTAAAAAAATTGTAGAGAAAAAATTGAGGGAAAATTTTATTATAAATTATTTTCATTCTAAATTTTTAAAATATTTTTAATAAAAGTTTTGTTAAAATATTTTTGAAATGCTTTTTATATATTTTTTGTTTTAAGAATGAAAATATTTTTTAAAAAACATAATAATTTCTATAATAGAACTTAAGAATATAAATCTAAAAAATAAAAATAAAAATTATATTTAGAAAGATGAATGAAATAGAATAGGATATGTAGAGGTAAATTAACCATCATGAGTTAATTCATAGGATTTTAGAAAGTTTTATTTTATAAAATAGATAATTTTATTTTTATTTTGGATGATGTCACCGTAACGGTTGATGTCATTTTTTAATTGATTTTAACTCATAAAGTTGATGATGTCATTCCTTTGGAGGCCCATTTTTTATGTCAATTTTCCCTAATGGATTTGCTTAGAGCCACAGACTATTCATCTCTTGCAGTAATAGTTCATGGCTTTGGAGGCATGGGAAAGACTATACTTAGAGAAGCTATGATTTTAAAAATAGATCTCAATGATTATAATTACACTAAAATAATTTTAAATAAAGAGAAAGAGAAGAACGAATTGAATAGCTTGCAACAACATATTTTAAAGGATTGTTTTCTAGATTATAATGGTGGGAAAAAAATAATGTTGAGGGATCATGAAGACTGTGTAGCCCAGCTGATGGAGGCTTTTAAATGTGATAAAAATAAAGCTATTTTACTCTTCATCGATAATGCATTACGGTTTGCTTTAGAGGCTAGTGTTTGGGTATTAGGTTAAAAATTTATGAAAATTTATTTACATTGCAAATTTTTGGAGTATTTTGATGCCATGGGTAAGTGGTTTTGTCACCATTCTTATACACTTTTGGGTGCCTTTTTTTAATTGCTTCACTTTAGTTTTGTTGGCATAAAACTTCTTGCTATTTTCACTCATTTTTTCTTCCCTTTCTTTTAGTCATAGAAAGCACAATTTAAAATTAGACTATATGAAGAAATTTTCAAACATTAGTAATTTTAAATCAAAATACATCAAGTTATAATTACATGCCTCTATGATTTCATTATTCTTAGGGATTATTTTGGGTACACTTAAGATAATCTCATCACAAATGTTGGTGCTTAGTGATTTCTTTCTTTCGATTTTGAAAATAATTATTAGTTGGGTTCTCAAGGTAATTTTTTGGTGGCCTCAAAAGTGTATTAGTCATGGGCCTAGTAAATCTTGTATGTTTATCATCATGATTTTAGGATATAAAAGATTATGATTAATGACAGTTGTAAAGATAAAAAATCTTCAATTATATTTTAAAAATGTTATAATGTGCATCTTGTTACATAGTTTTAGTTACTAGCACTTGCACCAGAAGGGGTGCAAAGGTTACATTGATAGAAAAGTGTATGCAATTTAACATGTTTATAGGAGGCATGTTCTTTAAAATATATAAACACAATTATTTTCCATAATTTATTGTTGACTAAAATAATTTGTTTGATTTTCATAAATTAAAAACTTATAAATTGGCTCATAAAATTTCAATAATCAATTTAAAAAACTATATTTGAATTTTTTATAAAGATAAAAATCAAATTAAAATACGCCATTAAAGAATAAAATTTATTATTTACCATTCACACAATTTATAAAAGAAATAAATAAAAATATTTTTAAAAAAATTGTAAAAGTTTTGACAAAATTTCCCTATACTTTAAGCAAATGCACTTCTTTCCCAGAGAAATCATAGTAATAAGAGTAAGTCCTTTCAAAAACCCATTTAATTTTTTACTTTTTACGTTATTTTATTGACTTGAATTAATTTCTTTATTTTTCTAGCTTTTCCCCTTAACGGATTAAAAAAAGAAAGTCTGGTAGCAAGAAATAGATTGCAGCATTTAAAATCTTTCACAGACTCAATTTTAAAATGAAAAAATAAATACAAATAAAGTCTGTTATCCATGCCGTGAAAGCCACCTTCCAATTCTCTCATGAGATGGGAAGCTTCTTTCTCTTCCGTGCCTCTCTTTTGCACCTTTTTCATCATAGATATATCATAATGAGATATCAAACAACTTTGGTAGTTCTATATTTTAGGAACAACAAACAACCTCGAAAAATGGTTTGGTGGGAGTGGTTACCGGCATGAGACAGGTTTTGACTCAAACAATATTCGCAATATATATAGTCTATCGGCTAATGACTACTTGGGATCTCTTTTAGAGTTTGTATCCATGCACTAAATGTCTAAATATTTTATTTATTCCTTTTTGATCTATAAGTTTCATCCGTAGTGAAACTAATATTTAAGAGAATTGTGTGGGAAGGAAATCTTTTGGAAACCTGAGATGGTTAGAAAGTTGAAGTGTAACGCCCCGTCGTGCGAACCCCAAAGGACAATAAAACAATAATTACTGCACAATTTTTTTTAAAAAAAAGTTAACATAACACACATGTAATACACATTAAGTCATGAGATGAATTTTATTTAAGTAGATTCATTAGCACATACATCCCTTGGGGTACACGAGGAGTCATTACGCGACTTAGATCCACACAACGACAATAAAGAATAAAAGCTAAAGATATAATCCATAACAAATTAAACATTAACATAAATAACACATACATGATAAATCATTGATAAGAAACCATCGGTGTAAGTAAATACAACTTATACATGATTAACTCAACACAATGAATAATAACTACCATGGCCAATATCCACACCGAGTTTAACGTTACATTACAATACAATGTTCTGGAGATACAATGATACAACAGTGTTTTCGAACATGAACGGAAACCATACAACAAGGATCATGATACAAATGAATAGATGAATACACAATATCATATTTGGCTCCAAGACAAATACAACTCTGGAGTCGCTACAACAGCACTAATCCGCACCTCTCGATCCTTGACTGGGGACCCAATGGGGTGCTTAGCACGCTCCACCCGACCATGTGAGTCTGAAGACCCACCCCCCGTGCTAAGGAGTTGACAAGAAAAAGACCTCAACCAAGAACATCCAAACAGGGAACCACAAGACTCAACATCAAACAAAAGTATCATAAAACTCAAGGATTACAATGACATAATCAACAACATCCAAGAGTTAACATAGTAACTTAAAGTCATAAATCCCATCACATAAATCAAAGCAATGACCAACAAATAAGTAACCAAAGGATGATCATCAAACTGAATGCAATAAACATAATACAATTCCAAATTGCAATTAAACAATACAATAACATCATATCGCAGTACCAAAAGAGTACAAGGTCATAAGTCAAATATCAATGAGATCATACCAGACCATAAAGTACACCAAAGATGTATCAAGGCAATACCCATAAATCAAGATAAATCCATTCCACCACATTCTAAACCAACTCCCATAACATACTTCCAGAGGAACACAATAAAGCAAAAAACACCTGGGCAACTAGGGGAGAGTGTCATCGCATAGTCCTACATGGGCTGTCTTGTGCTCTTCCTCCCAACTGGAGGCGCCGGTCCCATCTATGGCTGTCCTGTGCCCTTCCTCCCAACTGGAGGCGCCGGTCCATAGGGTGACTCATGTGGAGCTATAGACCTCTCATGAAGACGAGGTCACGACCTTGCCAACCACGGCCTTCTCAGCCTTCCATTAGTCTGCGGAAGTACTAATGAAGACGAGGCATCCATTTTAAAAAAAAATCTTACAATGATATTACTACCCAACCCTCCTAAGTTAATTATTAGGTTTTCACTTGATTACCAACTCACTCGTGGGTTATCCTGTGCTCTTCCCCTTAAACGGGGCGCCGGCCCCCATGAGGAGCCACTCTCCCTAGAGACCCAACAACATAAAAACCAAGGGTTGTACCATCATAATTTGAACAAAGAATCACAACATAAAAGCATGCGAGGCATTACCCATCTCGCTAACAAGTACAAAATCAGAGTCTCAACAATTCTCGTACAACCCTTTCAAAATCCTGATACCAAAACACTTGCCACTTCAAGGGCACATAAAAGGAGGGACATTAACCAACAATAAAAAATAAACCTCTGGAAGATTCTCATAAAATTTACACTAGGGTTTCCCCATCAAAGAACTAACAATAAAAATTGCAAGGCCACAAGAACTATTTTCAATTCAAATATAATGAAAGAATACATCAAAATAAGATCAACAACTCCATTCAAACAACATCAACAACTTCGATACAAACTAAATCGAAAATCCAAGGGAAACCTCTATTTTCTCCTCTTGGAATACCCATAACTCAAAGAACTTTTCAATTTGACTCATTAACAACTCAAGCAAAACCATCAATCATGATAATGATAACATTAACCAATTTACCACTTAGGGTAAAGAAAAAAGAAAACATATGGGTTCCCAACGAATAGCAACATACATTAAATGAGAGAAAATCTCCAACTCAAAATCAACTCACGAAAAGTCACATTGAAAGGGACTATCACAACAATCCATAAAACCACACATTCAATACAATATAACCATTCGTTCAATAAGAAGTAACTTGAAACAATCTAAAAAGAGCATTATTTTAAAGATCAATCATTTCCAACTATTAAGGATATCACAATATTGCGAAGTGAAGATATGATCTGATGTTTTAAGCCATAAGACACTAATCACAAGTATACTCTTAAATAACAACAATCTCCATTCCTAATTCTATCATTCTCCTTTTGTCAAGATTACTTAATTCCTTGATATAAAACAAGTTAATAACTTTACGATGATATAATTCAAGAACTCAATTAATCATCTAATCCATTTAATCATTCTCTCTCTTCTATTTAAATTAATTGTTGCACCTAATTTAACTACGCTTTACATAATTATTTTTCAAAACATTTCCTTTTAGAAAAGTCATTCACTCAAAACCATTCTTTCAACATAACTTAAACACAATAAGTTCACATAGGAAAAATGTAATCTTTCATTAAAACACTATATATATTTATATCATTAATATATATATTTTCTTTTAAACTTAATTTACTTTAATTCACTCATTTGACTAAATCTCTATAAAAATAAGTACTTATTTATTTCAAATAAAAGAGGAAGGTATCTATTACTCCAAAGTTACCCATATAAATACTAAATATTGAGAATACAAGAATCTATGTGTCCCTCACATAATTAATACCCAATCTATATATAAATATTTATATACTTATACTTGAAAGATAAATTATAAATCAGTCTACTTGAAAGAGGGAACAATACCAGACTAGAGCTCGTTAATTATTTCTTTATTTATTTATTTAATAAGGAAAAAGTAAAGTGTTCAGATGACTGAGGTACAGGGCTAAGCTCTCGGCTCAGACAGGATGACAAGAAATCAGAGGGATTATTTAAACCTTTAAAACTTTCCTATTATGCCCAGGTGCTGCGGCAGAGATAGGTTGACAATAATATCAGAGAGATTATTTAATTTACTACATCTTTACAAGTCTAAAAGCTGCGGCTGTGACGGGTTGCCAATGGTTTCAAGGAGACTATTTAATTCTGCACAATGCCTCCACTCTAAATGGCGTGACAGTGACAGGTTGCCAAGAATATTAGAAAGTGAATATTGGAATTTGGAAATATCACCATCTACTTGCATTATTATCAAAACTCACCCATTATCCACAAGCCAGAAGGAAAGGAGAAAGGTGAGGTGCAAATACGTGACTTAAGAGAAGGAGAAGCCAGGCGTGATGAGGTTCATAAGGTAAAGAGATTGATGCACGATAGAGGAATTAAAAGATACCCGGGTGCAGTTGGTTTGAAGGCCTGTGTTCTTGGTGCACGCAAACATACAGGTGTAGCGGATGAGGACTACGCAAAACTCGCCCATCAGTAAACCACCAAAATCGAACTGGCAACATAGATTAGCGATATGAAGAATATAAAGATAGATAGCAACTCTGCCCATGGATATAAAACAAATTATAAATGCAATTAGATTCACCCTACCGTAAAATTGGATTCGAAAATAAGAGGCAAGACTTAATAACGTTAATCATATGATCAACAAGCCACAGTATTTCCTAGTTCCTACCAAACCTATGCAAAGCAAAAGGGATCATTTTCTCTAAAATTATTATGATATTGAAGGGCAGATCTAGATCTGTCAATGGAATAACATTGATAAGGTTATGATGACTAACTTGGGAACCCAATTTCAAATGAACAATACCACTATGTTTCACCAAATCCTTGTTCTAAATGGGTATAATTTACGTCCTTTAACTACAACCATGCAATCATACTGAGCACATAATAACTTAGCTTAACTATTTTATGTGGTTGATTTATTAAACTCATTATCTCATTATATTGTTCTTACAGACCTTTGTTGTTTGATTATCTGATGCAATATGCAATGGAGTATCTAGCACCTTATCAACACTAGAGTAGTGAGATTTGCATGCAGTATGGAATAGTGAAAAATTGAAATATGATAGTGGGGATCATACCTCTCTTGAAAAAGGACTTGGTTGCACAGATCTGAATACCATCGTCTTCCATCAACATTTATTGGTTCTCTCTCTCTATGTGACTCCTCGAGCAACTATGAAGAGAGGCCTACAACTTCTTCTTTGAGGGTAAACAAGTATTTGTGTACAGATAGCCATCCATCGACCGATGTAGGATGCTCCATCCAGACTGTGATCTGATCACTGGCGCAGGCTTTGGTAAGTTTCCTCCCTCTGAACCTTGATGCTAGAATGTATTTTTTTTGCACAGTCCGATCTGTCACATTTCTCCCTCTTTCCTTGTCTTTGTCGATTTTCTCTTTTGATCTGCAAACCTTCCATAGACCCCTGTTTTCTCTTGTGACAATGAACAAAAATGAATAGAACAAGGTGTATCCGGCTCTCCCCCCCAGAGTTGTCTCTTGAATTCTAATTTATGAGTTTCAATGATTGAAATCTCTCCTGGAAGGTGGTGAGACAGAGGAAGATAAAACATATACCATCATTGCAGCTTTTCTTGCCCTTTCCTCTTCTCAAAATCTGATGCTTTATTATTATTTATTTATTTAGAAATAAACAATTCTTTTTCCATTTTCAACTGATTTCCTTGCTTTAATCTTTATTCAACCTTGAGTTCAAATTTTTAAATATTTTATCTACGTTAATATTTGCTCAATTTTAAATTTCTTAATTAAATTCACTCATTAGACAATAATTATTTTTATTAAATTAATTTACTTACAATTATATTTCTTTCATCTTAAAATAAGAAATTTTCAATGATAATACAATTAACATTTATTATTAAATCTAGCTCTTTATTTGATCCCAAAACAAATCAAGTGACCCTAAAAGAATAAATTAATTTGATAAATTACATCTAGCCATAATATTAATGATATTGTCTAACATAAAAATCAAATTAAATAATGAAATCCCAAAAACCTCATGACCAAGCAAATCACCAACCACATGTAACAAGCGAAAATGACATGGCCACCAAACAACCAACTTCCTAAATTCCAAGAATGACCAAAACGGAGGGGCATTACATCCTCCCCCCCATAGACATCGACTTACTCCTGGAAGTCGAACCCAAGCACAAACATGGTACCACCATAAACTAACAATAATAGTAACAATCATAAGCACCACAAGTTAAATCATCAATTAAATGTCACCAGGTAGCAATGAAAATTAAACACACGAAAAATAAAGAAATGATATGAAAACAAAAGTGGTGACGGGGTTGTAACCAGACCAATTTGTCAGACACTAGGACAAATGACGAACTAGGTTGGAGAAAATTTCTTGTCAGCTCCTATGTTCAATGTCAAACCCATTGGGTGTATATAATGCTCGCCCTGTCCTGACAATGCAGGTGGAATCGAGACTTAGTTCCTGCAACCCTGCATGCAAACAAACATTGTGCACAATACATATATATATCACAAATACATCGTGAGAGGAACTCCCAGCATAGTAGGGCACTCGTGAGCGAGTGATACCACACTGTCCCTCCCACCAAACCACACATAATAGTCAAAACAATTCTAGTAACTTTCAAACAGTTTGCTTCTTATTAGTTAGGCAATATTCACATAAGGATGCTAACTGTAAACTTAATTCATCTACTATATCAAAATGAATTACTACTTGACATTATAAGTATCTATACCTGCATATTACAATTACATTACCTTCGTCACTATGCTTTCTGAAGCCAACTTCCTGTAAATCAAAAGCTATGATAGAACATCACACATTAGTACCCATAATTCAAGTTGCAATCTTAACCTCAAGATACTATATTCTACTAAAAATCATAGAATAATTATCCACAAAACCTCACATCTTCGTTAAAACTCCAATTTTCGCACAAAGAACTCCACTTTAACCATTATTCAACACCAAATCTCACATCAATTTCAATAAAAAAGGTAAAATTTTACACCTTCACAGATTCAAGAAAACATAATTCATCACTCAAGGGCAACAAAATCGCAGATTCCACGCACACTTGACATATTCACACACATAAAACACATCACCAAAAACACATCACACTAAAACTCAAGGGTCCATAGAGCATCCCCGACAGGAATGATATCGGTGCATTGCGCACTACACCGAGGGTCCTATCATTTCCCATCAGTTTCCTGCACCATCGACCCGACACCAGTTAACAGAAGAAACTCAGGTTCACAACAATGACAAAAGAAAAGTAAAACTCAAGACTCACGAGTCTAAGCGCAAGGTTACATAGTGAGCACACATAGTGCACTAGTGCATGAACCTGGCTCTGATACCATGTTGTAACGCCCCGTCGTGCAAACCCCAAAGGACAATAAAACAATAATTACTGCACAATTTTTTTTAAAAAAAAGTTAACATAACACACATGTAATACACATTAAGTCATGAGATGAATTTTATTTAAGTAGATTCATTAGCACATACATCCCTTGGGGTACACGAGGAGTCATTACGCGACTTAGATCCACACAACGACAATAAAGAATAAAAGCCAAAGATATAATCCATAACAAATTAAACATTAACATAAATAACACATACATGATAAATCATTGATAAGAAACCATCGGTGTAAGTAAATACAACTTATACATGATTAACTCAACACAATAAATAATAACTACCATGGCCAATATCCACACCGAGTTTAACGTTACATTACAATACAATGTTCTGGAGATACAATGATACAACAGTGTTTCTGAACATGAACGGAAACCATACAACAAGGATCATGATACAAATGAATAGATGAATACACAATATCATATTTGGCTCCAAGACAAATACAACTCTGGAGTCGCTGCAACAACACTAATCCGCACCTCTCGATCCTTAACTGGGGACCCAATGGGGTGCTTAGCACGCTCCACCCGACCACGTGAGTTCGAAGACCCACCCCCGTGCTAAGGAGCTGACAAGAAAAAGACCTCAACCAAGAACATCCAAACAGGGAACCACAAGACTCAACATCAAACAAAAGTATCATAAAACTCAAGGATTACAATGACATAATCAACAACATCCAAGAGTCAACATAGTAACTTAAAGTCATAAATCCCATCACATAAATCAAAGCAATGACCAACAAATAAGTAACCAAAGGATGATCATCAAACTGAATGCAATAAACATAATACAATTCCAAATTGCAATTAAACAATACAATAACATCATATCGCAGTACCAAAAGAGTACAAGGTCATAAGTCAAATATCAATGAGATCATACCAGACCATAAAGTACACCAAAGATGTATCAAGGCAATGCCCATAAATCAAGATAAATCCATTCCACCACATTCTAAACCAACTCCCATAACATACTTCCAGAGGAACACAATAAAGTAAAAAACACCTGGGCAACTAGGGGAGAGTGTCATTGCATAGTCCTACATGGGCTGTCCTGTGCTCTTCCTCCCAACTGGAGGCGTCGGTCCCATCTATGGCTGTCCTGTGCCCTTCCTCCCAACTGGAGGCGCCGGTCCATAGGGTGACTCATGCGGAGCTGTAGACCTCTCGTGAAGACAAGGTCACAACCTTGCCAACCACGGCCTTCTCAACCTTCCATTAGTCTGCGGAAGCACTAATGAAGACGAGGCATCCATTTTTAAAAAAAATCTTACAATGATATTACTACCCAACCCTCCTAAGTTAATTATTAGGTTTTCACTTGATTACCAACTCACTCGTGGGTTATCCTGTGCCCTTCCCCTTAAACGGGGCGCCGACCCCCATGAGGAGCCACTCTCCCTAGAGACCCAACAACATAAAAACCAAGGGTTGTACCATCATAATTTGAACAAAGAATCACAACATAAAAGCATGCGAGGCATTACCCATCTCGCTAACAAGTACAAAATCAGAGTCTCAACAATTCTCGTACAACCCTTTCAAAATCCCGATACCAAAACACTTGCCACTTCAAGGGCACATAAAAGGAGGGACATTAACCAACAATAAAAAATAAACCTCTGGAAGATTCTCATAAAATTTACACTAGGGTTTCCCCATCAAAGAATTGACAATAAAAATTGCAAGGCCACAAGAACTATTTTCAATTCAAATATAATGAAAGAATACATCAAAATAAGATCAACAACTCCATTCAAACAACATCAACAACTTCGATACAAACTAAATCGGAAATCCAAGGGAAACCTCTATTTTCTCCTCTCGGAATACCCATAACTCAAAGAACTTTTCAATTTGACTCATTAACAACTCAAGCAAAACCATCAATCATGATAATGATAACATTAACCAATTTACCACTTAGGGTAAAGAACAAAGAAAACATATGGGTTCCCAATGAATAGCAACATACATTAAATGAGAGAAAATCTCCAACTCAAAATCAACTCACGAAAAGTCACATTGAAAGGGACTATCACAACAATCCATAAAACCACACATTCAATACAATATAACCATTCGTTCAATAAGAAGTAACTTGAAACAATCTAAAAAGAGCATTATTTTAAAGATCAATCATTTCCAACTATTAAGGATATCACAATATTGCGAAGTGAAGATATGATCTGATGTTTTAAGCCATAAGACACTAATCACAAGTATACTCTTAAATAGCAACAATCTCCATTCCTAATTCTATCATTCTCCTTTTGTCAAGATTACTTAATTCCTTGATATAAAACAAGTTAATAACTTTACGATGATATAATTCAAGAACTCAATTAATCATCTAATCCATTTAATCATTCTCTCTCTTCTATTTAAATTAATTGTTGCACCTAATTTAACTACGCTTTACATAATTATTTTTCGAAACATTTCCTTTTAGAAAAGTCATTCACTCAAAACCATTCTTTCAACATAACTTAAACACAATAAGTTCACATAGGAAAAATGTAATCTTTCATTAAAACACTATATATATTTATATCATTAATATATATATTTTCTTTTAAACTTAATTTACTTTAATTCACTCATTTGACTAAATCTCTATAAAAATAAGTACTTATTTATTTCAAATAAAAGAGGAAGGTATCTATTACTCCAAAGTTACCCATATAAATGCTAAATATTGAGAATACAAGAATCTATGTGTCCCTCACATAATTAATACCCAATCTATATATAAATATTTATATACTTATACTTGAAAGAGAAATTATAAATCAGTCTACTTGAAAGAGGGAACAATACCAGACTAGAGCTCGTTAATTATTTCTTTATTTATTTATTTAATAAGGAAAAAGTAAAGTGTTCAGATGACTGAGGTACAGGGCTAAGCTCTCGGCTGAGATAGGATGACAAGAAATCAGAGGGATTATTTAAACCTTTAAAACTTTCCTATTATGCTCAGGTGCTGCGGTAGAGATAGGTTGACAATAATATCAGAGAGATTATTTAATTTACTACATCTTTACAAGTCTAAAAGCTACGACTGTGACGGGTTGCCAATGGTTTCAAGGAGACTATTTAATTCTGCACAATGCCTCCACTCTAAATGGCGTGACAATGACAGGTTGCCAAGAATATTAGAAAGTGAATATTGGAATTTGGAAATATCGCCATCTACTTGCATTATTATCAAATCTCACCCGTTATCCACAAGCCAGAAGGAAAGGAGAAAGGTGAGGTGCAAATACGTGACTTAAGAGAAGGAGAAGCCAGGCGTGATGAGGTTCATAAGGTAAAGAGATTGATGCACGATAGAGGAATTAAAAGATACCCGGGTGCAGTTGGTTTGAAGGCCTGTGTTCTTGGTGCGCGCAAACATACAGGTGTAGCGGATGAGGACTACGCAAAACTCGCCCATCAGTAAACCACCAAAATCGAACTGGCAACATAGATTAGCGATATGAAGAATATAAAGATAGATAGCAACTCTGCCCATGGATATAAAAGAAATTATAAATGCAATTAAATTCACCCTACCGTAAAATTGGATTCGAATATAAGAGGCAAGACTTAATAACGTTAATCATATGATCAACAAGCCACAGTATTTCCTAGTTCCTACCAAACCTATGCAAAGCAAAAGGGATCATTTTCTCTAAAATTATTATGATATCGAAGGGCAGATCTAGATCAGTCATGTAATGCCCTGCCACGCAACCCTAGAGGAAGTTGCAATTCATTACTTAAATGTACCAATTTTTATTTTTATTTTTTAACAAATAACATAAAAGATGAATACACATTGCCAAAAACCTCTAAGGCCACGAGACAAAGATTACTTTAAAACCCAACAATAACAAACATTAAAATAAACCGAAACATTAATCACTTAAGGAAATGAGACAACATACATTCCATTCAAGATAACTTATAACGAAGGATAAGAACTACCAAAAGATTTTAATTAACAAAATTTAAACAATAAGATTACAACACTCATTCCCTGAATGAGGCAATTCCAACCAAATGATTACATATTACAAATTCCACCTCGATAACAACTGAGGGGTAATAAAATACAATAAGAACTGAGAGAACAAGGCATGAGAAGAACTGATTCCCACGAGCTCTCCAACTGGAAATCACGAACACACGAACATGAAGAAGAGCCAACGGAAAAAGATGCACGCCACCCGACCACGTGGAACCCAAAGGCCCCACTCCCTCCGTGCTAGGAGATAGTAACAAGGATTTCCTAGAAAGACCATCTACCACTAGACACAGGCTAACACAAAAACTGAACTGCAAATAAGAACATAAACCACATCACTAATATTAAGGTTACAATGCTTCCAGAGTACAAAGTCGAACACAATCACTATACAAAATAAACCAACGGTACAACACCATACCGACTGTTGTCATAGGAGGAGTGTCATCGCAAAGACTGGATGGGATCTCCTGGCAAGTCTTCCTAGGTCCCGGCCCCCCTCTAGGGATATTTTGGAAACCTCAACCGACTCCTGGCCCCACATGCACACCAGAGCGAAATCGATTATCTCTCGTAAAGACAAGATAACGATCTTGCCATTCCAGGCCTTCCCGACTCATCTCAAGTCTCGTACAAGCCCTTGAGCCAATGAGTGAGGCTAAATCATCTTATTTAATGTTCAAAGCTACTCTCTCTCTAGTAAGTTATTTTAATTTTCACTTAATTAACTGACTCTCACACGAGTTATCCTGGAACCACTTTGGGCCCGGCGCTCGTTTGAAAGCCACTCCCCTATCGACAACACAAAACTCAACCACATGCCAAGGGTAGACAATGCACTAACACTGATCATAAATAACCAAACACCCCAACCGGTAACACATCACTACCGATGTACAAAACTGAAACCAAAGCGTGCACTACCCAAGGCTAACACAAGGTTGACTAACATAATGATGACCCACATAATGAACTGTAAACACGACTTAACCTTAAATCACAAGGTCACACAACCTGTACGAAGAACCAGGTTTCCACTGATACAAGACTCATGCACAACTCAAGAAGGACAATAACCATTCACAAGGGTAACACATCATCTCAAGAACCACAACTGGAAGACTTACATGATCAACAAGAAATGACTTAAAGTCAACAATCATATAATCACACATTCTGTAACACCCCTCCATTTTGTGCTATGTTGATTAGACAATGTTTTCCCCATGTTACGCTTTGTTTCTTATAACTCTTGAATTAAGGTGTTTGTTTATTGTTTGATCGCTCTCTGTTAAGTGACGTGAATGTTATAATTTGATGTGATTGTATTTTATTATGAGGTTATCATTATGCCATGTTTTAGATTAGCATAGTATGTACTTGAATTAATGATGCCTTGTATTTTGATTATGTTAATAATGTAAGCTTTGTCAGTTATTGATACTGTATTGGTGAAGAGAACGGTATTGCATCACTCGCTCGCGAGTGCCCTATGATTTCTGCGATTCTCTCTTCACGGTGTGAATAATTTATTATATATATGCATGTGCGACATTTGCTTGTTTGCAGGATTGCAGGTATAGGACATTAGCTTCACCTGGTTTCACAGGTCTGAGCATGTCTACTACTCAACAGTAATATTGGGAGATAGTAACGGGTTACCTAGTCATACCTTTACCCTAGTACACAATGTCATCAATTTGAATTTGGTCTTAGATTTATCATTGTTGTTCTGGGTATTTTATTCTTGTGCAAATTTAATTTAGTAGATTAAATGTGTATTTAATTTTAAATATTTAATTAAATGAATTATTGTTGTGAGGGCTTTAGAATAAATAAATTAACTAATTAATTTAATTTGGTTATGTTGTTGAGTAAATTTTATTATTAAAATAAACGGTAATTTAATAAATAAAAATATTTAAATTGGTTACAATTAGTAAATTGTTTTATTATATTTAAATGCATGTAAATGGAAAATATCTAAATTGTTGAGGGAAAAGATATTTTAGATATTTTGTTTAAGATAACTGGGAGTTAGAAATTTGTGATCTAATTGTTGAAAATTCATTCACGGAGAGGATTTTGGGAAAAGAAAAGAAAAGAAAAGAAAGTTGTTTCACGGGAGAAAAAGTTTGGATATTTGTAGAAAATTGGTGAGGAAATTGTGGATCTCTCTGAGGAAATTATTTAGAATTATTTTGCTGTAGAATACTTGGCTGTGTTTTTTTGTTGTGTCTTCGGGAAGGAGGCAATTGCATTGAAGAAAACTTTGGCTACATTGAGAATTGAAATTATAGAGAAGCTCGGCAACATTTTCTTGAGACAACATTCTTCTGTAAAGGTTCTTTACTGCTTTTGTGAAATTTGAAATTAAAAAGTTATTTTATTACTGTAATGCAAATTGGAAATGTTTTAGGAAATGATTTTTCAATACTGTAGAAGTTCTTGTTTATTTCTTTTAAAAGATTGCCCTGAAAATGAAACCTCTGTAGAAAATAATTAAATCCTCTGTGTAATTTGTTTATTCGAAAAAAATTTATACAGGAGGAAATTATAATGGAATTATTGAACCTCTGTTGAATTTAAATCAAACCTTAGAAAATTCTTCCTGTGAAAACATAATTTGTTCTTCTGTAGAAAATGATAAATTACCGTGAAGATTTAGATCTTTGTAGGGAAAGATTTTTAACACGATAGAAAATTTAAAAGGAAGTATTTGAGAAATTAGAAAACCTCTGTAGGATTGAAAATAAATTTTTTTGGGAAAACCAAAATAATTGGAAACCTCTGGTAATTTGAAAATCAAAATAGCAGAGAGAGTGCGTCAATAAATTAATCATAACTCAAAATTTACGAACTGGGTAGGGCTGAATTTTTTATATGTTTTAGACAACTTGATTGCACACCTTCAGTAAAAATTTCAGAGAAACCAAGATCCGAAAACAAAAGTTATTAAAGTCGCAACATACAGGATTTATGATTAGGGTTGTCTGAAAATTGTTAATTTATATTTATATATTTATTTATTTGTTTAAAATTATATATTAGAAAAATTGCATATAATTTTATGATATTTAAATGTATTTTTAAATAGGTGCATGCACATGCAAAATTTGATATTTTAAAATAAACGCTGGAAAATAATAATTAGATTATGTAATTAGAATATATAATTATTTATTTAAAAGAAATATTATATCGTTAATTAATGCATACCATGCACAAGTAGGTGTTTTATAATAAGATGATTTTATTAGAAGGATTAAGATTTCTATTTATATTTGTTTGTGAAATTTGAGTTAACAATTAGTTTTAATTTCCTTATGATTTGTAAGCAGAAGTATTTATATATTAATAAAAGCATGTAAATGCATGGGTTAAGAAAATCTTAAAATAAAAAGACTTAAGAGTGAAAGTTGATTTGTATTTAAATAGATATTGATTCAATTTAGATTTAGGAAATCTGAATATTAGATTATATAAGTGCCTGAATTATTTTAAATTGTATTATTTTCTGTTCACATTTGCGGGCTATTTGAATTGAATATTATGAGTAATTGTCAAACTCGAAGTTAAGCAGTTGGTTTAATTCGTTGTGGATTTATTGGATTTAAGAAATCCTAATGGACATTTATTTAATTACTTGAGTGGCTTCTTATTGTTGTGTTCTTTTGTAATTGTGTATTGGGTATTGAGGATATTTGTTGTCGAGAAAATTATAAGTCTTCCAGAGATTGTAAAATTGTGAGAGGGTTATTATATCTTTTGTTCGCCCTTTTTGAGATTTTCCTTGGGTAGTGCACGTTTTTTTTTGGGTTTCAGTATTTAACATCTGTAGGGATGTGTGAATTATTTTAAACACCCGATTACTATGAACGGGTTGTGTGATTGGATTTGAGCACTCGGTTATTATGAACGGGATGTGTTGCTCTATGCAAAATAGTTGATATTTGTTATCGTATTTTGTGCACTGTCTACCCTTGGGTTGTGGAATATGTTATTGTGTTGTCGATAGGGGAGTGGCTTTCAACGGGGGCCGGGACACAAAGGGGTCCCAGGATAACTCATGTGAAAGTCAGTTTAATCAGTGGAAATTAAATAACCTTTATTAGGGATGGAGTAGCTTAATATTTAATCAGATAATTTAGCCTCTCTCATTGGCTCAAGGGCTAGTATGAGACTTGAGATGAGTCGGGAAGGCCTGGAATGACAAGATCGTTATTTTGTCTTCTCGAAAGATAACCGATTCCGCACTTGTGTACATGTGGGGCCAGAATCGTGAGAGGTTACCAGGATAACCCTAGAGGGGGGCCGGGACCTAGGAAGATTTCCTTTGGATAACCAATGCAACCTTTGTGATGACACTCCTCCTATGACAACGGTCGATTTGTATTATACAGTGGATGTATTTGATTCAGTGGTTCTGGAAGCAATGTAACCTTATGTTTTATGTTTTTTTGGTACAGTGTTATTCTGTGTTTACTGGTACAGTGTTGTTTGTATTTATTGGTACAGTGTGGTCTTGTATATTACTTGTGTCTAGAGGTAATAGGTTTGTCTTGGTTACTTGTTACTATCTCCTAGCACGGGGGCTGGGCCTACGGGTACCAGATGGTTGGGTGGCGTGCATTTTACACTGTTGAGTTTCTCTTCCTGTTCATGATGGCGAGATCTTCTTGTTCGAGGAGCTCGTGTGGTTCTCTGGAGTTGTTCTTCTCCTTCTTCATTGTAACTGTGGATCTATATGTATAATTGTAATACCTCATTTGTATCGAGGTGAACCTTTGTGATGTAATTGTAATAGTATTTATGATCTATTCATTATTGGATTTAATGGTGTTGTATATATGGAAATATGTTTAATACATTTCTATGTGTTAGATTTATCTTGAAATGGTTTAATGTTTTGTTGTAAGTTGTATCTTGAGTTTAATATTCATATGCTATGGTTGGTTAAATTTTATAAGTAATGGTGTTCACATGTAGACGCGTTGTGTAGCCTAGAGGATGCATGTGGCTAGAGTAGGTTACTTTACTCGTCTTATTTTAACTTAAAAAAAAAAAACTAGTTGTGCTTCCGCAGTATTGCATCGTCCTCTAGGTCGCGGGACGGGGTTTTACACATTCTTTAAATGCCTAAGGAAGAAATTTTGCCAAACAAACTTTTCTCATAACACGGAAACCAAGTACATAACAAAGGCTCACTCACGTATAACCACCCATACCAATAAATGAACCCGAATAGGAAGACTCTCAAAACATTCACTCTCAGTCCACAACATCGAAGGCGAACAATTAAACACTGAACACATTTTAGACAAATAGGTAAGCTATTGTTCGGATTTCCTAAATCCAGTCAAACACAGATTTCATGACTTACATTTATCCAATCAATTGATCCCATTTCTTTTCATGACAATGAAATGTTTAAAGAATAGATCATTTACTCTAAATTTCATCACCATATTCATAATCAAAACACTTTAATAATGTAGCTATCTGGTTAAAATTTAAATCAACCATTCTCTCTAAGTTTCATGATGACATACTATAGATGAGTCACTTGATTAATAAATCATTCAGGTTAGATAATAAGTTCATCCTTTACCCTCAGTTCTGCAATCATATTCTATAAGTAAACATCTTGAAAAATAAACATTCAGATTAAATGATTTCAATCATGATTTCAACTTAACATTAAATAAATCAACTTAATCTTATCTCTACTTGAAATCAATTATATTCCAAAACGAATATACCTAATAGTGAGTTAAGCATGATGACCACTTAAGGAGTTAAAACCAATAATTATATTTCGTTTCTCCATCACATATCTTATTATGATCAACAGTTGGTAAATAAAGTCCTCTGATTAAAATAAACCATTCGCTATCCCTAGCTCCTCAACTATGTTCCATACTCAAAATTTAATGATTAAAAACAACTGATTAAACTATCCCAATCATTATCTCTAAGTTTCACTATTATATCCAAAATCATTTCAATTAAGTCATCTAATCCATAATTCATCATAGAATAAATAAATCAAACAAAGTCAATATTTTATGTAAACCGTTGGTCAAACCTCAATTTTCATTTTATCTATACCAATGAACTAATCACTTCAGAGTTCACTTCCTTTAAACATGTCTCTAAACACATTATTTCTCTATTCTAAGGTTTACTAAATATTCATGAAAGTCGAAATTAAAAATTTCTAAGAATAGATATTTGCTTAAAGAATCAACTTTTTCTCAATAACCATTAACTTATTTAATGTTCGCTTGGCACCATCTAAGGAATTAGTTAAATACTCTTATTCTATTTGCTCAATCCTAGATAAGGATTAAATTAACCCTTCAAAATAACGATTCCATTTCATCTATAATTAAACTATAATTATTTTAAAACATCTCCTATTTAAAATAATTAGACATCATTATTTAAATGTCTAAATTATCGACATACTATTATTGTAATCCAACTGCTCAAGACTTAAATTCCCATATTACAAAATGTTTAAATAAAGAATACATAAATTAAATATTACATATATAATATTATTTATTAAATATTAAATATTAAATATTAAATATTAATATATAATATTAAAAATATAATATTAACCATTATGCAAATAATATTAAATATCATAAAAATTATAAAATAAAACTTTATTTTATTTAAAAAGAAACGAATTTTATTTTGCTTTGAACAGGGGCCGAAGCCCTAATCACGCGACCCCTGCCTCCCCGTGGTCAGCGGGGCTGTGTGCTCTGCACACAGTCCACCGCCTCCCACGGCAGCGGGGCTGTGTGCAAAGCACACAGTGGCCGTCGCCTTCGGGCGGCAGAACTGTGCGCTTTGCGCACAGCGGCCGTCGCCTACGGGCAGCGGGGCTGTGTGCCGAGCACACAACAACCGCCTACCGGTGGCGGTGGCGGTGATGGTGGTGGTGGGGGATTTATCTCCCCACCCCACAAAACAAATATTTTATTTTATTTTTTGTTTTCAAAACAAAATTTTCATTTCCCTCTTTTCTGGTATAAACCAGAATAATAAGAAAAATAACAGGGAAGAAAACAACATATATATTTTTTTTTGAAAGGGGGAAATTTCAATTAACATTTCCAGCTCAAGTTGAGAAAATGAGCAATACTTTTTGCCAAAACTCAAACAAATTTATCCAAACAACAAGAGGGTTTCAAGATTTAATTTGGATGAGGAGTTTTCTTTTGGGTTTTCATTTCATTTTTCCATTGTTGATTCTTGTTTTGGTTTTCTTTTCAAAGTCTCAACACAAAATGCAAGCTTTCAAACAAATAACCCATGGTTTTCATTGGATTCAAACAACATTTAAGATTTCAAATAGCATGAAGAGAATCTAATCTATCTTCAAAATGTACAAGCAAAGATAAGAAGAACCTGTTTTCTTCCTCCAAACCTTGAAGCCTTCAAACATGGAGTTCTCCAATTCCTCCATTGAATCCATCCCAAGCCAAAATCTCCACCTCCTTCACAATCCAAGTAAAACCACCAAAAAAATTCTCCATCCAAGTTGAAAACCCCCTTTTTCAAAATGAACAAAAATCCCCTAAAAATAGAGTTTCCCCCAAATTATTCTCAAATTGAAATTGAAATTTTTATTTCCATTTCCAAATTCAAAAACAAATATCTTTTTCCAAAAAGTCAACTATTTCCAAAAATCTCTTTTCTACAAAATCATTGCATTTTTGAAACATTTGAACTTTAAATAACTTAAAACAAAATTCTATTTTCCAAATAAAATGTAATACCTTTTTAATTTTACTTTCTTTTTTTTTCTTTTCAATAAAAGAATTTAAAACTTTCAACACTTTTAATTCGAAAGAAATAACTTGATCAATTCACACAGTTAATTTAATTAATCAATAAAATAAATCTAACCCAAGATTAGATTATTTTATTAATTAAATTAAATTAATTAATAAAGTAAATAACATTCCTAGCATTACAACCAATTACATTAAAGCCACATATTAACAACACAAGCCATTATAACTTGAATTCAATTAAAGATCAAGGTGAACTGGGAAACATGAAACAACCAAACCCGACTACAACCCGACGACACTCGGTGACTAGGGTAACGACTTGACACAGAAAACCTAGCTACTATCTCCCAATTAGTTTCCGTTGGTCAATGGGCATGCTCAAACCTGAAAACCAGGTGGAGTCGATGTCATATACCTGCCAACCTGCAACAAAGAGCATGTCGAACGTGCATATATACATAATATGATCAGACACACCGTGAAGAGGAAATCTCGGAATCGTAGGGCACTCGCAAGCGAGTGATACAATCCCGTCCCCTTCACCAATACAATCTCACTAACTGACGCATCTAACATCAATAACATGATCAACAGCATAAAACATCGTTAAATCAGATATCTTCTAAGTTAATCCAAATCATGTCGTAAAGATGGCATCAGAATAAAATCACATCAAAATATAGCTTCACATCGTTTAATTATTGCAATCAGAAGTAACCAAGTTCCAAATTCACATCATAACATAACAAAGCATTACAAGGAGAACACTGACGAACAAAGAGCCAAAACAGAGGGGTGTTACGTTTCTAATAGTCATTTGGTCGTCAAATTTAAGAAAGTCGGCAAAAAAAGATTTTTTTTCTTGCACAAAAATATGAAGTATTATATATGAAAATGGGGGTTTTAGGCCTTCTAGATGCAATTGTGAGGTCCGTTTTTCCCCAATATGCACCTAGCAAAAGCTCAAGCTCAAATCACCCTCAAATTTGAGAAGGTATTTTGCAACTCTGAAGCTTTGATACCATGTGGAAGTTGAAATATAGCTCATAGAACATGTGTGAGTCACTCAAGAACTCAAGCCTCCAAGATCATCTACAAAAAACAACAACCTTCCACAAGAGGGAAGAGCAAGAACATAAAATTGCAACAATGGATGCAAGATGTGGCCAATATGCATTACTCAAGATTGCAATGATATATTGGACTCACACAACACTCAACTGAGTTTTGGATGAATGAAATGTACATATGAAGCCTTGCTTATATAGGCAAGGAGAGAGATAAGATTAGACAATATCATGACAAGTGTCTTAATCCTATCACATGAGACAACTAAGACATAACAACCTCAATGAAAATATTAAATGCATGAGAGAATTATTAAATGCCTAGATAACTACATGTCTATTAATGAGATATGGTCCCATTAAATACTAGTTTCTAGAATGCCACCTAGGAAACCAACTCCTAAGTAAACTTATTAATGATGTGAATAGGTTCTCACTAATAATTAGTTAGGAAATAACCCCATTCACACCAACACATTTGAACTATTAATGAGAGTCATATAAGCTTATTTTTTTGCCCTCTACGCATCTGAACTAAAATAAAGCATTGTCGTGACCCTGACCTGAAAAATTGACATTTTCAGCCAACCTCTTGAGGGAGTAGCACAACGTCCTGCCATCATTCTACTGACCATCGGGGCACAGTGGGGCATATAAAAAAATTTAAATCTTGATCTTAGCATTGAATTCTTTGAAACAAAGCAACCAATACTTTGTCTCAAAGAGGAGGAAAATGTAGACATGTAAAAATGACCTAACACTTATAAAGTCCTAATCTAACTTTATTCTTCCTCATTAATTAAATAACATCAATTATTTAATTATGTCACTAATTTACCTTATTCCCCTAAGTCAATTAAATTACTAATACTTAATAATTCAATTAAATCACTTTCCCCTAAACATTGAATAATTGAATAAATTATTCAAACATCATTCAAAAAGGTCAAAACAAAAAAATACAACTTTGTTTGCAAAATTCAAAAATGATTTGCACGTTCAACTCAAAAAGATTAATTAATTAAATCATTTAATTAATTATACTCACCCGCTTTCATGATTGAGCAAATTATTATCCCCTAGTTGCTCACTCTAATTGGTTGATTGATTCATCTGTCCTTCAATCCCACTGAAGGCTAAACATGATTTATTCAATTCCACAGTTATTCCATCTATTTCCTCAATTCCATTGAATACTCAAATTGATTTCTTCAATCACACCAATTACATAATCAAAATCCACTGATTCTTCCCATCTAAATCCTCTCAATGGTTTTGAACCGTTGATCAGGATATTCTACTACATGATCTTGATCATTCATTTTAAAACAAAAAATATATATAACAATCATCTTCTTCCTCAAAAAGGATCGAAGAATCAATATCTTTTGCACAACAAAGTAATGCTGAAATCACAACCAATTTCTTGACAAACTTTACATACATCTTCGATCAACATCATACAACTTTGAAGCTTTTTCTACGCACAAATGGAGGCTTCGCATTGATACAACAAACAATCCAACATCTTTGCAAATATACTTCGACACAGGATGGTAATGCTACATTTTTTGAATTCATTTTATGTTATCTCTTTTGGTTGCATTGTTTGAGTTCATTTCTTCGTAGTTTCATTTCGTGAGTAATGGGTATGAATCTTAATCCTTGTTTTGAATTAGATTTAGTTTAATTCATTTGACATTGATTATCTTATTGCACTTCCCGATCTCCCCCTTACACATAAATGAATACTCTTTTTATTTTCATGCAAATGATTATATTAATATCTTTCATTATTCAATTTCTTTCATGCATAATGACAGTAATATGTATTTAATTGACATGCAATTCACTTTTGTCTTGCAACTTGTTTATTGACATGCAACTAGATTATTGAAATATAATTTGATTTTTAATGATATTTCTCAATTTCGTGCGATATTTAATGTACATGCAATACTGTTCATAATTTAATGCAATACTAACTAGTCTTTTATGTCATGCAAGTTAAAACCATATGACTAGTTCATAACATATGATGCATATTTGTATCATTATTTTTACATAGTTAAATATATATAAATAATTATGTATATATGTGTGTATATATGTAACTAGGAATATATTTTTGATATGCTAATTGGAAATAAAAGAATCAGATTCATAACATTAAATGATAGTTTTATATATATTTAATTTTACTATTTCATTGTGGACTCATCATAGTAGAAATAAATCATTTCCAGTAATGACTCCATGGAAAATACACTAAAATCATATACTATTGTTGAAGTTGTTGAGTTTATTAAATAACACAGTGGTTTAATAACAACAACAAGAATTCCTATATGTTTATAGTCATGATCTAATTTTTAATTCAATATAATAATCTCATAACACATATATATAAAAATTAGAATCGACATGCATACTATTATCTTTGCATCTAATAATTATGGTGCAAGTCCCTTTACATTAATAAGGAATTCATATGGCTTTAATCAATGAGAATGGTCATTATTTTATCCTTCTACATAGTACTCATTGTGTAGGTTTTGGAACAACAAAAAAGAATTTCATGTGTGGTTTCTAAATCATATACATGATTGTTCTATCTACATTCCTATGTAATCATCTTGCACAATTTCCTACAAATAATCAAAACATGGTTAGTTATATGCACCAAGCATTGCTATGAGGTCGTTTCAGATGTTTAAATGCTTCTATAAGGTCGATTCAATGGTTAGAACATTGTAAATGAGTCAATATGAAATCTTTCTCAGACTAAGGCAATGGTTTTGCAAAGGGCATTTGTAGAAAGTAGTATTCTTGTTATCCCTTCTCAAAAGAGAGGAAGTCACTAGCCTGTGGAGAGGTTGCACCCTCCACAAGGCCACACCATACAACTAAGAGGAATGGGTGGCACTAAAAATGCTCTGATTCATAAGCTAAGTTTCAATATCGTGGAAGGAGTGTTCACACAAAGAAGTGTGGGAAATGGAGGAACACAATGGTGGCAAAGTAAACACAATCTGGATTTGTTGTAATTTTATCAATATCCATGCAAATAGAGGTACCATAAAAACTACATGCAAATTTATGCAATAAATTATAATTATTTCAAGAATTATTGAAGTGAGGCCTACCTGATTACGAATTTTTTGAACAAAGATCTCAAAGGTGTGTAAGAGTGTTGCCCAAATAGCCTGAATTGCTTGCTTTTGCCAAGTCCAAAACAATGCAGTAATAATATCCATAATATACCTCTTATGTATGGTTTTTTTAATATTTCCATGGAATAAAGCTCAACTCCAATCTCTTTTTTTTTAAATGAACTTTCACCTCTTGCATGATTTATCATGCAATTTTAATTTGAATTTTAAACTTATTTTATTGAATTTGATTTTCTATTGTTTAGTAACTATTTATATAATAATAATAATAATAATAAATATAAATAATTAAATTTATCATTAATTAACATTAAAAAATAAAAATATTGTATTTTCCTAATTAATTTAATTTTGCAACAAAACATCTTTAAAACATAGTCATTATCATAACACACAAAAAGAAATGGTGTATTTAGATAATGCAATCATAATCATACACTTGATGTAGGATGAATGCAATTACGTGAGTGTGTGCATAGGATTTCCATCATGTCGACTATTGTCAGGCGGCTAGGTCATTTCTACCTCAGCCATGTTTTCGTCGTTAACCTATTCCTACACTCATTTGTTCTCAATATCTCGTCAATAGGTTAGTCCATAAAACCATAATCAATAATCAAAATATTTGCATCACAATAATTCATCATTATTTTAATCACAATAACATGCATTTTAAATATAACATCTAATTTATCATCCACAAAAACGCATATTGTCCAAAAGTCTCATCCAATTCCATTTATTATCAAATAAAGTTTATGCAAGCAAATTCGAGATGTGATATAGAAGAGTCAAGGACTGTTGGATTGTTGGAGGTATGGAAGAGATTGGACAACTTTGGTGCCCCCTTCAACCAAATTTAGGGATCAATGCAATATTTTGAATGCCTCTTTCAAGAAGTGGCACATCCCTCTTTTTATTGTGTTTTTGGTCATCCCTAGAAAAAAATGTTTTATTCTTAATTTTTGGTTAAGTTGTGAATCGGTGGTGTTTTAAGTGAACAGTATAACCTTGGCGGTGTTTACCAAGGTTTCTCTAACTTCCTCTTTGCCTGCCACAAGACTCTTTCCCTTGTATTGTCTTTAATTTGTAGCAGTGTTTTGTTGAGTTATGTAAACTTTTGTAACTCCCGCTCTAGTCTATTTTTGAGTTAAGGCAATGTTGGCAGTGTTTTGTTAAGTTCGTTGAACTCCCCCTTTTACCCTCCCAAAGAAAGAATGATGAATTCATGAATGCTTATTGAAAGGCAAGTGGTATTTTACGATGACGGATGAACTTTGGCGATGATTTACAAGGTCATGTGAACTATCCATCTCTCTGCCCTTATAGTCATTCCTTTTCAATTTTTTGAAAAATAATTGCAATGAAGTGGTGATATGAAAGTTGTCATGTGCCTATATGACAAGAGGATGTAATTTATTGCTCATCTACTCACACATTTCTCATGGGAATTATAAGGAAATCTATGCAAGAAACAAACATTCTTGGTTACGACATTAACACTGGGAGATGTGACAAAGAAGAGCATTTTGATGCAAATTTTTGTCCTTTGAGTTTGAAGTTGCTCTGAGGTATTTTCGTTCTTGTATGTTCCTTTCAAGCTATAGTTCTAAACTTAATTTTCTCTTCATTGCAATCCACCTGGTGAAAGTCCATTCGAACCCTAGGATTAAAGTCATGACAAGATGTAAGTGTCAGGGTTACGAGTATATTTCAGGGTTAACTTGTGACATGCCTAAGATAGGGGACACTAAGCTCAGGCAGGTGAATATGAATGAATTTAGGGAAAAACTTAATGTACCCAATCCACCACCCATCACACAAAAGGTATTCAATAGCGGATTGGTTGAAGCAACTACATTCACTATGGCAGTCCAATGCCCATAGTTAGTTCTTGAATGCATCAAGGATTATGATTCTCAGACCCGAGAAATCACAATAGAAGATAATATGTTGGTGGTTAAAATTCAAAGAACCACCTTTGCCTCATGTCTAAGAATTCTTGAAAGGAAAGCTTACTCGGCCCTAGATTTCACCAATGTATAGGTTGAGTTCTCACTCAAAAAGGGCTTTTACCGGAATGTGATGGCAAAGAATTAGCTGGTGAAGCCTAGGCAGGGTAAATCTTAATTGCCTCGAAACCTGCACAGGAATCACTTCATCAATGAGATATATGCTATAATTATGCTATTACACAGAGTCAAGTGAAATGAAGATGCTTGTGGGTTCCAAGAGTGGATGTACTTTTTCATTTAGATTGTACTTGATGGAAACCAATTTTTAGACTAGGCACAACTCATTAGTGATAGAATACATAGCTTACTAGTTTTCTTTAGAATCAATAAAGCTTTCCACATGTCTTTATATTTAATTTACGCCATTGCAAACACTAGACCGTGGCCAGGCTTGAGGCCAAGCAACCTTCCCCATGACCAAGTACCAATTTTTGAGTACCTTGAAAAGCTACAGCTAAATAAGAGTTTCCTTCACCATAGAAAAATATTTGATACTTTTACCATGAGGATGACTAGGGAGTTGCAAG
The DNA here is from genome assembly GCA_007258455.2 of Sequoia sempervirens. Lineage (NCBI taxonomy): Eukaryota > Viridiplantae > Streptophyta > Pinopsida > Cupressales > Cupressaceae > Sequoia > Sequoia sempervirens. The sequence goes on from VDFB02365435.1 coordinate 255,379, forward strand.
GAGAAATTGAGATGCGGCTTTCACCAGAAGCTATGCAGTTTTTCAGCTTTTATGGTAGTCATTTTATCTAGTTTCAAAGGTTTTCTTACATAAGAGTTGGTGGTTTTATTGGTTTCCCTATAAAACTCCCAAGGCACCCAGAAGATAAATTTGTAATGATTGAGGTATGTAGGTAGCTATTTGATGTTAATAAAAGGTGCCAAGAGCGAAGAAGAGTAACAATGCAGTTTCTAGTTGGTTTTGGTCCCTTTACTTGTGAGTCTATGTTAGATGCTTTGAATATAGAAAAGGAGATTTCTAGATATAATTTGCATACTTATGATGAGCACTGTCATTTTGACATTAAAGACTATGTAAAAAATAATTTGAAACTAGGATCAAGTTTCTTCCACCTGCCTACTCTGGAGGATTATTGGGCAGATTGTTTTGATGAATTTGAGGTAAGAAGGAGAAACTAGATGAGGTTGTCGTTGAGCCAAATAGTCACTTATGGTTTAGACTGGGATGTATAGGGAATTGAGGATGATGAATCTGATTTAGTGGATCCAGTCTTTACAAAGTTGATAGCAAATTGACCCATTGCTGTCGTGGATTGGAGTAGTAAGGAAATTGAAACAATTGAATCAAGAACTGTAGATGTTTTGGAAATGTCTCAAGAGTAGGTCACTAAAAATAGGATCAAGAGTAGGTCACTAAAAATAGGATAGAGCAATCTTGTCCTCAAACTAGGTTGCAAAATACTCAACCTGCATGAGGCAGTGATTTTCCTTCTGTGATTGCAGGGACTTCTGGATCAGCTTCACGTCTGATGCCATCAACAGCTCAGGGTGATGGTGATGAGGAACCTCCTAATAGTAATGTGTTTCAACAAACTTTTGGAGAAGATATCCTTCATCTACCCCATATGGATAAGATAAAGAGATTGAAGGAGAAGAAAGTGATTTAGGCAACATTGAAATCAGTACTTCCTCCTCATCCTGTTAGTCATCACCTATTAGAGAGGTAAATGAACCTCTAAAATAGAGGTCTACTCCACCTTCATCATAGGAAATACAAACAAACATGTCTCCCACAAAGAGGACATTATTTGACTCTTCCAGTTCCAAGGCGACCATTGTTTTTGTTACTCCTGTTCGGTTAGAAGATACATTGTCAAAGAAAAGGAAGGCAATGCAACTAGATATTCTGAAGCAAGATATGGTGGGCCAGTTACTTCAAAGAACTACCAAACCAAAGAAGTTAAAGACCACTGCTAGGCTAATAGATGATGGAATTTCAAGGAACCTATGCTTGGAAGTTACACATCCTACTACACAAAAAGAAGTTACTCAGGCAACTGCGAGTGACTTTGACATTAACAAGATTAATTTGGGACCTCCTACAAGGGACAGATATGTACACAACTTTCAAGTATCTATGGATAGGATGGTTGAGAGATCTAAAAATGACAAGGAGAGAAAGGATGAATTGAAGAAACAAGTTAAAGTTTTGACTAAATACCTAAAATCAGTCTTTGATCTTCCTCCTCAACCAATTTCTCAAGTTGGATCATCCTTTGATCCCATGGTGATGATAGGAAAAGAAGTAGCAAGTAAGATGAAGAGTTGTAAAAATTTCAAGAAAGCTATTGAGGAATGGAGTGGTGGCTTGGTAAGGAAAGGCAATCAAATCATTGTTGAATCTATGGGATTTCTTCAAAGGGAAAATGTTTCAAGGATAGGAATTGAGAAGGAGATCATTGTTGTTGAAAAAGAAGAAACAGTATGGAATCAATATTTGAATAAAATCAAGGCGATGTTGATTTTTGGGATGAAGAACTTGGTCGTAGAGAAAATTATATCTAATGTTGTTGATGCCCATTGCATGATATGGAATAAAAGCATACAATGGAAGTTACAAGTCACAAGGCAAGGCTTACATAAACTTTAGGAAATACTAACTGAATGTAACTCAATTTTAGAGGAGGTTCATAATAACCTTTTCACACTTGAATTTCAGCTTAACAGGGAAGGAAATGGAGGCAATGAGAATGTTAAAGCCTTGGGGAATGATTTCTAGAAGATAGTTGATGGGATCTTCAATTCCCAATCTTTCAATGTTGAGCACTTGAGGAAATTCAATGAGTTGGACCTCATCTTGTCCCAAGCAACTGGACTCATGAAGATATGTGACTAGAGAATTGAAGTTGTCCACGATAGCTAGTTAGCATGGAGATTATGAATGGGGAACATAACTATTCCCCAATATAAGGAGCTACCACATGTTTCAAATAATTTTCAAGCCTTGCAAAAAAGACTCGCTACATCCGTAGAATCTGGAAGTGAAGCGACACTGTCTTGAATTTTTAGTTGCTTTATTATTTCTTTTTCATATTTTGAAAGACTATATTTTTAGTTAGTTATGGGAAAAAAGAAGCGATTACTCATCTACTTACATATATGTTTATTTTTGAAATGAATACTCTCTAAACATTATTTCAAAAGACCTGATATTATATGCTTTGAACATAATTCGACATTTCACTGTGAATGAAAATCACTAGTTGTCTTTGTGCATCTAGTTTATGGAGATAGTTTGAGGATCTTGAATATGTGTGTTTGAGTATTTCTCTTATATTTATGCTCATTCCTATGTGAGTATATACATTTTTCTCCGTAATAGATTTCATTTTTCAGATAATATCGGGTTAGTGTTTTATTGTTAAATCGTCTTAAGTAAACTAGTCTTTGTGCTAGTATCTTTACCATCTTTCATTTGCATCTAATATCAGTTTTTACCTTTCCTGTTTTGAGTTAAAAGCATACAATGTGTTTATTTTTATTTCATTTAAGTTCATTGACTATCATACAAAGGAGTTGTACCTTTCAATTTAGAGGGTGATTACTTTCCTAAAGAGGGTAGTTATCCAGAGCTATTGGGACAGAGGCACCTTTCCAAGCAAGGAATCAACATTATCTCAAGGTGCCCAATCTATTAGCCAACACCTCTCTAGAAAAAAAAAGACTCCTTTCTAGGATTGAAGTAAGAGTAGCAATATTTTGGGTAATGAAGTCTTCCTCCTCTCTAATAGGGATTCAGGAAAGAGTAATTTTCTTGGTTCTGAAATTTGGTGTATGGGTCTCCCTAAAGCTAATGCCTTCCTTTGGATAGCTACTAATATGTTAGTTCTCACATGGGATCAACTCAAATGATGAGAAAAGAGGGAATGCCCATGTGTGCACTTTATTGCTTGGAGGAGGAATCCAATGATCATCTTTACATTCACTATGTTTTTTCTTGATAACTTTGGTCTTGGTTTTTTGGTAGATGGAGGGTCTATTAGGTGCTCCCCTCAAATTTGAGGATGCTTCTAATGAGATGGAACCTAGAGATAAGGAGTAAGATTCTTTAATTTATTTGGGACTATGCTTCATCTCTAATTATGTAGAATATCTAGCTAGAAAAAAATTGAAAGATTTTCTAAGATAGGAGGATTGTTGTGGAGAGTTTGGTATTTGTTTGAATCTTCTTTCAAGGAGTTGGGAATTTCTAGGGAAAAGTGGATTGGACTCTCAAAATGGAGGAAAGGGACTAGGTTGTGAATTGGCCTAGGTTTCTCTAGTTGGTTCCCCCTACTAATAGGACCCAGAGGATAAACAATCCTATTAGGTGGTGTTTCCCTAACAAGGGATGGATAAAATTTGTTGGTGTGAAAAGGGTACATTACCTAACTAGTATTACTTTAGGAATTATTCACACCTTGTTACTTAAGCTTACTTAGGTCATTTATTTTTTGTGTCCCATGTCATATGATTAAGACACTTGGCATGATCTTAGTTTGTCTTAGGGTTTGATTCTTTCCCTTATAGAAATCTCATCTCATTGATTCCAACATTCTAGATAATTTTATATTTATTATTTTCTAGCAATATAGCGATTCTATTCTATTACATTTCTCATGTGGAAGGTATTTGGTCTTTCTAGTTAGATTCTTGCTCTTGTGAGTTATTTCATTTCTCCAACATGGTATCATAACTTTAAACCAACAAACCTTTGTCTCATTTTTAGGGTTTTGGCTAGAAACTTTTTATAGGGTGCCTCCTAGAGTGAAACAAACCTTGTGGTTGTGCTCAAAAGGCTCAAAAGTTTATGTTTTTATATAAGGAACAATAGGGTTTGGTGATTTTTTTTTTTTATGGGTTGATCAAGCTACCATTATATCAGTCTATACAACTATATGACTATAATTAATATAACTTTGACTCTATGCTAGTTACTAAAAAAATATTATAAAATAGTTTTACATGTCATCGTTGCCATTAGTTCGCTAATACAATTTTGATTAAAAGGGAAAAAGACACTTAAGGCCCGTTAAGGGGCCTGGTTGGGTTAATCCGACTTCTAAGGGATCAATGGAGGTTAGTTGGGAAAGACCGATGGAAGGGTGGTGGAAGGTTAATTTTGATGGGGCTTCTAGTGGGAACCTGGGACCTTTAGGAGCAAGATTTATTGTTATGGATTGGAGAGGAAATGTTTTGGCTTTGGGAGCAAAGAAACTAGAGGAAGGGACCAACAACACAATTGAAGCCTTAGCAGCGTTAACAGTTGTTAGGCTTGGTAAGAATCTAGGGGCATCAAAAGTGCATTTGGAGGGTGATTCTCTAGTAATCATCCAAGTTGTGATGAAGGGGAGTACTGGGGCATGGCATCTGTAGAATGTAATTGAAAAAATCAAAGAGGAATTGGCAGCCTTTGATGACTTTAAGGTAAGTCACATTAGGAGAATGGGGAATGTAGAGGCAGACACATTGTCGAAGTGGGCGCTATCGTTTAAAGAAGTTGGTGAAATAAGAATTGAAGATTTTAGACATTTAGTCTTAGAAGAGGAAGTGTTATGAGAGGTGGTACACATATAGTAATTAATGAAGGAGTAATTGAATGCCTTCTAAATCCTTGAAGTGAATGAGAGAAGTGTGTGGAGTTGGGTGGCAGCGTCGATCGTATGCTTAGCATTTATGGCAAGGAATGTGAATTAAGTTATTAAACTTTGGAGGAAATACTTTCTCGATGCTTCTCTACTATGGCAAATAATTGGTGTGAAAATGGTGAATAGGAGGTGGTGGCTCTATAGTTGCATTAGTGATGGAGGCTAGTTTCACACTTACAATGAGGAAACAACTCACCCTTTCATGGAGGGGCATCAACAAAGAGATTGATGGGTTGTTTCTTGTACGGTGATGAGCGATTAGCGCAAGCAGTGCAACTAATTCTGGGAAAAGGATTCGGCGACCTCAAGCACAAATACATAATGAATATGGACATATATTCATTGATTATGGCTTGGGGATTAGATTTGGGAGAGCCGATTGAAGTTGTTAAGAAGGTGATGAAGACATTGGTGCATGAGGATTATCTTGAAGACATGGACTCATTATTGGAATGGGTGATTCCGAGAGTAGGAATGGATATCAATGAGGGAATTGACGGTGACAAGGAAGAAGAAATAGAGAAATGCATACCCTTTGAGAAATGGACAAAAGGAAAACACAAAGCCAAATGGAGAGAGGGAGTAGCACGTAGGTGGGAAGCTCTAAAATTGATTGTGGAATTAATAGAGGTTGAGGCAGTAATAGTGAAGGAAAAGGTTGATGCAGAGCATTTGGAGAAGGAGCAGTGGCCGCAGAGGAAGAAGAAGACCAACGGGGCCACCATGGAAGTTGTGGCGAGTAGCTTGTTTAGAGCTTTACAATAAATTTAATCCTCTGTTAGGAATTGTGAGTTTTTGGTTGTCTATAGTTAGTTTTTGGGGTTTTGGGGGTTTTGCTAAAATTGTGGGCAATGAAGGGAAGCTATTTTTTGGTTTGCATGGTAGTTAGTAGTTAATTGAAAAAGGCGATGAATGTAATTTTGAGCGAAAATTTGATTTTGAAGTAGTTAAGGGTTGGCAGTGAAGTCATTGCAGATAAACTATAAATTTTGAGAAACTGGGGTAAAGTAGTTGAATATATGGAGGATAGATGGTTATTCAGAAAAGTTTAGAAGACGATGTAATATGACTTTTTTTATCAATAAAGCAAAAAATATTATTACCGATAAAAAAAAGGGGGGAAAGACACTTGATATTTATATTATTTTAAATTTTTTAAAGTAAATCCAAAGCCCCATACTGTTGTGGAGCTACTATATCCTATCATAGTAGGTCCAGTAGGCCCTCAGACCCTATTGCCATTAAGGGGCACAATACCGTAAGGTACCACCCTCTTTAATAAGGGTGGCATCACCTTAGGGCTTGCCTCCCTTTAATAGAGATGACATGGGGGATTTAACCCTCACTCCCTCCCAACATGACTTTTCTTTTTCAAATAAAAAATCTACCACACATTTTATCTAGTGATAGTTCTACATTTGACAATAATTTTATCAAATTTGGCAATGATGACATTAGCAAACATCTTTGAATTTTTTGCTCCCTTCACTATTGGTAGTTTGGTTTTTGAAGCCCATTTTTAAAGACTTTATTCTTGCACATATATGCTCCTCTTTTAGAACATTTTTTTAAAACAAGGTGGAGCTTTGTGCTCTTCATGATGGTGTAAGTGATTTTCAGTTTGGACGTCTATAATTTTAGAATTTTAATTTTCTCAATGATCTAGTTGTGCAATTCTCATTGTGAAAACTTTGGAGGGCCATAACTTTTATATACAAACTCCTTTTTTGATATATTTCTTTTGAAAATGTGTATTTTTTACATATTTTGTAGTGTTTCTTCTATTTTCTCATGTTTTATCACAGTTATATGTTTAGCATGTGATCAATTTTGGACATTGTAAGCATCTATTGTGTTGGAAATCAAATAAATGTGCTGCCCTTTTTTCTTGAGTCCCTTCCCTTTTTGTGCCTTAGCCATTATGCCCAAAATTGTAATCGATCTAATAAATCTTCATGGGTCACATTTTGTCAAAATTTCTTAGCATCAATGGAAAGAACACAAAAAATTAGTCTAGTTGCTTTTTTATTTTTTGAAATTCACTAAGGATAAAATTTATTCCCATGTGGATTTTTATCTATCATTTGGATCACATTGTCTTCCTTGCAACAGGTGTAGTTCAAACACTTCCTTCTGTTATGTCCACTTCACATGGGTTTTTTCAAACCAAAGTTTAAATGATAAAAATTTGACTAAGTGACTTGTGGACTCCAAAGAGTTATGTGAACTTCCTCTTCAATGTTTTATGTTGTTCACATGCATTTTCCAGCAATGCGGGTTAGATGGAGTCATCTCAATGTGTGGATCTTTTAGTTTGAACTAGACATGCTTATGTTCAATTGTAGATGCTTTTTCCAACATGTTCACAAGTTGATCATTTCTCAAGTTCAATGGCTAGTTCAAATCAACTTTTCTACATGGTGTAATTCACCATAAATTTCCCACAAAAGCTCTAAGCGTTGAAGAAATTTGACCAAGTCAAACTTGCAAAATTTATTTGTCCATCCGAACTTCTTCTTTTCCTTCAAATCCTGCAGGGGGTAAGGTATGTACACCTCATATTGTGGAGCACGAGTTAGGTGCCTCCCTCATATTGGGAGTACGAGGAGTCCCATATACTGTAAGTCATTTGTAGACCCAAAAACAGATCGCCTGGTATTGTGGACTATAAAAGGACCTTTCCTTTCCTTTCCTTTTCAAACTATCTCGTTCACATCCAATTTTTCGCTTTGTGGATAAATCCTTCCCATCTATATTTGTGAGCAATTCTATTTGAACCCACCCCTTCCACTTGTCAGCCACATGTCGATCCCTTTCTCACAAATGTTGTCAACTTCCGAATCAGCCAAGTTATTTCTTATGGGCTAATGCTACTCATCTTCCTGTGTTCATTCTCTTGCAGATTTTCATCTTCCATTTGAACTTCCTTCATCGGATTCAAATGACCTTTTTCACAAGGCGCAAACCACTTCATTTTTTTGCATCTATACTTGGATGACATCATCCCTTCCTACTTATGTTGATATCACCCTTTCTAAGCCTTCCCAATCTATTCCATCCCTCTCTGATGACATCATGTTGTCATCTGCGATTTTTTTAATTTGAATTGGATTTTGGTTCACTTAGAGTTTTCCACATGGTTCACTTGGAAGTCTTTTTCCCACAAATCTGGTTGGTGACATTTTTCCCACATGAGTTTTTAGTGGTATTTAAATGTTGCAGATGGTCTTAGGGCTTTTGGATAAGTCCCGATGCCGATGGTTTTTCTACGGATCCAATTGTGGCTTGGATTTTTTCAAGAGGCAAATTGATAACGAAAAAAGTTGTGCCACTCAATTTCTACCTCTCCACCTACCAATATTCATGGTGCCATCTCTCTCGGCTACTAGAACTAATTGCAAAACATCTTTCGATCTGTAACATCCATTTTGGGCGCGATTTGCTCATGTCATTTGTTTTGAACTGTTACAGTATGCAACAATTAAGGCTATGTCTAGTTGCTATTATATGTTGGCGTTTTTGGTCATTTCACGAGAGATCGGTTTGTTGTTGGTTCTTCAAATGTCAAGGAAGTTTTAGGGCACAGTGTATTGAGAAATTGCAGACCTGTGGAATAGAAGAAGATTAATAATGTAATGAGATTTTGTTGCAACACTTTGTATGTATTAGGAGAGTTTCTTACTCACAACTAGATATTTTCCCTTGTCAATGAATTTGATAGCATTTTGAAAACATTACAAGGCTTGTAATGATCTTTCTCAGTTTTATGTATGGATTACTAAGTATGCTTTGTTCCAAGGTTTCATGTTCACTGATGTGCTTTGTATGAGAAGCATATTTTTTTGGTATTTTTGTGTGTTCTTTCTCCATATGCTAACAATATTTAATAATTCATATGTTGTGAAATTTGTTTTTTGAAGACAAGAAAGGGATATGGCATAAACTCATTATGGATTGTTGTCTAGATAGTTCGTAAGTCTATGAATTTGAGGAATATACCTTACGAGGATCATGAGACAACTTTGTGAATCATTATGAATGTAGCTCAGCATAGATTGTTGTTCAATAATCCGGGAGATCTATGATTTGAGAATTTAGAGACGTGGTAACCAAAGAATTCAAAATCTCAGTTAGAGAGCTGCACCTTTACGAAGGTTACAAGACAGCTTGATGGAGTTTTGCATGGACTAAAAATTGTTTTTTCAAAGAATATGAATTTGTGTTTTTCCCATCGACAAGTTTTGTTGTGTGTAATGTAAACCTAAAGGAGGGGGTTGGAATATTAAGGCTTATATTGTATTAAAGTCAACTAAATGACTTGTGATTTATTACTTAATATCGTTGTTAAAATAGTTCAATGCATTCTTATAAATTGAAGTAATTTGGAAAGTTATGTTGGAAGGCTTCATAAAAGTCATACTATAATATATTCAACAATAAATCAATAATCTTATTATTACTATAAAATGAAGATGCTCTTTCATTTTCCTGACAATTGTCAATGATCAAATTGATTTGTATATCTCACAATAATTTCTCTTGCAAAAATCTAGAGATAAATTTTGTTGCAATGTGGCAATTAGTACACTCTCGAACGTTCGTAACATCTCTAATAGTTGTTTGAGGGACGTGTTTAACAAACCAAATGAAATTGCCGAACTTTTCAGTCAGAAATCATTCTTTTACCTTCTCTTCTACACCATTAACTGTATCTTGAATCTGGAATATAACCTCTTGCCATCACCTACTAAGCCAATTTCTCCAACTTTGAATAGATCTCCTGTGTGTGTGGGTGTGATCTGTCTCCTACACAAAAAGCATGTACCATTTTATGTCCGTCAATCCAACTACATCCAGGGATCTTTTTAATTCCTCCATCTTTCATCAATTTCCTTACCATTTGAACCTCGCCCCACCTGCCCACTTCTGCATAGATGTTTGAGAGAAGAACATAAGTCGCAGCATTTTTAGAATCCAAATCGAAAAGCAGTGTCGCTGTAAACACTCCTAAGCCTACATTCAAATGCGATCTACAAGCACCGAGAAAACACATCCACACAACCTCCCCAGGTTTAACTGGCATCTTAATGATAAAGTTTAGAGTGTCCTCAAGATAGCCAGCACGGCCAAGAAGATCAACCATGCATACATAATGATCAATTGTAGGTGTTAAGCAATAAGGGGTACTCATGTGATTGAAGTATGTACAGCCCTCATCCACTAAACCTGCATGGCTGCATGCAAATAGAACACTAGCAAAGCTCGCAGTGTTTGGATATGTTCTAGAGTGCTTCATTAATTCAAAGATTTTGAGAGCATCCTTGGAAAATCCATTTTGTGCATACCCTGCAATCATGGCATTCCATGACATGACATCTCTTTGAGGCATTCTGTCAAACAGTTCACGTGCCTTGTCTATGTTTCCACATTTTGCATACATGTCGACCAGGGCAGTTGCAACTACAACATCTGACAAAAATCCCCCTTCTGTTATGCTTTGATGGATGTCCATCCCCTGTTCTAAAGCTCCTATTTTGGCATATGCTGGAAGGATGCTGGCAAAGGTTGTGGAATTTGGCTTTACACCTGCCAATTGCATTTGCTTGAAAGTTTCTAAAGCTTTCTCAACAAATCCATTTTGTGCATATCCTGCAATCATTGCAGTCCATGAGATGACATCTCTTTGAGGCATTCTGTCAAACAATTGATGTGCTTTGTCTATGCTTCCACATTTTGCATACATGTCTACCAGGGCACTTGCGACTACAACATCTGACGAAAATCCCCCTTCCATTATGCATTGATGGATGTCCATACCCTGTTCCAAGGCTCCTATTTTGGCACAGGCTGGAAGGATGCTGGCAAAGGTTGTGGAATTTGACTTTACACCTGCCAATTGCATTTGCTTGAAAGTTTCGAAGGCCCTCTCAACAAGTCCATTTTGTGCATATCCTGCAATCATTGCAGTCCATGAGATGACATCTCTTTGAGGCGTTGCATCAAACAGTCTACGTGCCTTGTCTATGCACCCACATTTTGCATACATGTCTACCAGGGCACTTGCAACTATAACATCTGACAAAAAGCCCCCTTCTGTTATGCTTCGATGGATGTCCATACCCTGTTCCAAAGCTCCCATTTTGGCACAGGCTGGGAGGATGCTGGCAAAGGTTGCAGAGTCTGGCTTTACAGCTGCCAATTGCATTTGCTTGAAAGTTTCTAAAGCCTCTTCGACAACCCCATTCTGTGCATATCCTAAAATCATTGCATTCCATGATATGACATCTCTTTGAGGCATTCTGTCAAACAGTTCACTTGCCTTGTCAACGTTTCCACATTTTGCATACATGTCTACGAGGGCACTTGCAACTACAACATCCGACAAAAATCCCCCTTCCGTTATACTTTGATGGATGTCCATGCCCTGTTCCAAAGCTCCCATTTTGGCACAGGCTGGTAGGATGCTGGCAAAGGTTGCAGAGTTTGGTTTTATATCACCCAATTGCATTTGCCTAAAAACTTCTAATGCCTCTTCAATAAACCCATTTTGTGCATATCCTGCTACCATGGCATTCCATGAAACCACATTTCTTTGAGGCATTTCTTTAAAAAGCCTTAAAGCTTCATCAAGAACACCATTTTGTGCATAACCTGAAATCATGGCATTCCACGAGATGACATCTCTTCGAGGCATTCTGTCAAACAATTCACGCGCCTTATCCATGCTTCCACATTTTGCATACATATCTACAAGAGCATTTCCAACTATAGTATTCGAAAAATGTCCACTTTCAATTATAATTTGATGGATGGCTGTACCAAGTTCCAAAGCTCCCATTTGAGCATAAACAGGAAGTATGCTGGAAAAGGTTGTGGAGTCTGGCTTTACACCCGCCAATTGCATTTGCTTGAAAAATTCAAAGGCCTTCTCAACAAACCCATTTTGTGCATATCCTGCAATCATTGTATTCCATGAGACCGCGTCTCTTTGGAGCATTTTATCAAACAGTTCACGTGCCTTATGCATGCTTCCACATTTCGCATACATGTCTACCAGGGCAGTTGCAACTACAACATCTGACGAATACCCTCTATCCTTTATGCTTTGATGGATATCCATTCCCTGTTCCAACGCTCTCATTTTGGCACAGGCTGGAAGTACGCTGGCAAATGTGAACTGATCGGGTTGGAAACCTGTTCGTTGCATTTGATGAAACAGTGAGACTGCCTCCTGAGGAAACCCATGTCTTCGGTATGCTGCAATGATCGTATTCCATGAGGCATTGTCTAGTTCTTTCATGTGGTCAAACACTTTACGAGCATCTACCCAACTTCCGCACTTGACATACATGTCAATAAGCTTATTCTGAAAGGTTGTGCGTGTAGCAAATGCAAATCGCGTGTGAACGATGAAAGAGTGGACATTTTTACCTTGTGAAAGCGTTTTCTTCAGAATGCAGGTCTGCAATAATTGAAGATATGTAGAGCAGTCTCCAGGGGGGTTGTGTGTAGTAAGCAGAATGTGCAGAGCCTCCTTCAACTGGCCCTCTCTACATAATGCTGGGAGATTGATATGAGTAGTGGATGGCAATGGCATTTTATGATTGTAATTGCAGCATGAAAAATAGGTATGCACTGTTATTCAAATTCTAAGGTAAACCATATTAGTATCAATCCTAAGTAAGCCATATTTTCACCTACGAGGGATTAAGCCATATTTTCACCTAAGAGGGATTAAGAGGCAATAGAGATGTGAGAAACCACAGTAGTCCAATGGTGTTGTGTGAAAGGACATTCCTAGAACATATGTTTAACAAGCTCAAGACTTTTGTAGTGGGGATGTTTGGAATGATTGTGTTTGAAGAAATCTAAGATGATTCTCAATGGGGATTTTAAAGTAGAGAAGTTTACAAGCCATCATTTGAATATTAGCTACAACCATTGACTTTAGAAAACAATTGTTGAGATTAGACCATAACTTATTGGAAAACTTACACTACCATTTGACATTGAGTTGAGTGATAAGGGAAAGGTTGGGAAGTAACGATAATTAGATTTGTTTGAGAGGGAAAAGGGAGAAGTGTCTTATTGAAATTCAAAGGTAATCTTTGAAAAAAAGTTAGGGCAAGGTTGTGGAGAGTATGATGAGACGATGTGGTGGAACAAGGGAAGGGATAAGGTTAATTACTTGTTTGTCTTTAGGAGAAAGATTGAAAGAAATCTTAAGATGATTTCAATAGCACCATTGAAAGGTATAGAAGTTCCAATTATCTTTGAGTAGATAAATATATCTTTTAAATGAAATAAAGGCTATAGCTAAGGGTTTATTGTCAACTTGAAGATATTTATTCTACCAAACATTGACTTTAAAGGCTAGAACTTATTGGAAAATTTACACTACCACTTAATATTGAGTTGATGGACCAAGGAAATCTTGAGAAGCGAGGATATGAAGATTTATTTGATAAGGAAAAGGGGAAAAATGCTTAGAATAAAGCCAATGCCAAGATTTGAATAAATTGCATGGTGAGTTTATGGAGCAATTGATGAGATGAGTTGGGATAAAGGAATAAACAAGGGTAATCATTTGTTTTTCTTTAGAAGGAATATGGGAGGTGATATTGAGATGATTCCAAGAGCACTATGGAAAAATAATGAAGTCCCAAACATCTTTGAGAAAACAAATACCTCTTTTAAACATTTTAGCTTAGCTTGAGAAGAAAAGGCTATAGCTTAGATGAAAGAAAATGACATTCTTTGAAGTAATTACAAGGTGAGGGTATTGAGAGTTTGATGAGATGGGGTGGAAAAAGGGAATGGACAAGGTAATCACTTCTCTATGTTTAGGATAAATATTGAAGGTGATTTTGAGATGATACTAGGAACACTATTGAAAGGTAGTGAAATCATAGTAAAGTGTCAAATGTCATTGAGTAGACAAGTGCCTCTTTTAAACATTATGGATGCTCAAGAAGGAAAGGATACAACTAAGGGTTTATTGTCAGCTTAAAGATGTAAATTCCACTAAATTGAAGATGCATATAAACTTCACCCATGTCTAAGGGATGAAATATGCCAATTGAGAAATTTATCTAAATGTGTTACCAAGTTCTCCATATACTTTGAAATAGACAAGAGGCTTGCAATACGAATAAAGGAGCCATAATGATATTGCCAAGCCAATTAACATGTTGCTAATTATTTTTTTCCTTAGCCATAGAGATTATATAGTGAAGAAGTATCTTCCAAGGCCCATTATCACTACTAGCCTAAGTGACTCATATAGATATTAAACAAATACCTTCAATATTTGGGTCAATTAGACATAAAACCCCTCATTTTTTGGTTGTGTAATGGTGAAAATTGCATCACTTGCACTTTTCCTCATTTGTTTGTGATCACTTTGAGGGGTAAAATTTTATATGATGACCTAGTTTCCCTTTCTTCTTCATTCTACAATTTTCTCAATACTTGAGCCTTTGATATGACATATTCTAAGCCTAAACTTATTGATAACCATGGTCAAAATTTTAGATTTGAGTTATCCTTTGCTTGGACACTACCATCAAAGTAGGACAATATTGTTTGGTGGTAGAGTCCTAGGCAAGCAATCATGTTCTCCAATTTTTCAATATTTTAATTTGTAACCCCAATTTGACTCCCCTTTTCCTTTCATTTGGTGCTAACATGTGTGTCAAATGTATGATTAGGTGTGAGCATAAGCTATATTTAAAATTAAACCCTTAATATGATTTTAGACATTATTCTACATCTCATTACAATCATTGAAATAATTATTCTAGAATTCCAATAGTAGTAGTGAGCATTCTAGCAATAAAAATTACATTTAAGAATAAATATGTAAGGTCCAACTTTGTTGTGGCCTGAGTGTGACCTTGGTTGTGTTGTGACCCTTATGTTAATAAGTGACTTTCATTGTCACATGAATAATCACCTGACATTCTAATGGTGTTGTTATCTCTAAAGCTTGCACCCAAATTGAGTTGTAAAACTCAGTTAGCTAGAGAAACATGGGAGCATTCTCGAGTTGTGGGTCACCCAAAGTGAGAATGAACCTCCAAATAGGCCAGCTTCCTTAGCTGGTTATCACCTAATCTATTGATTTTTGCAAGGTAAAGGGAGAAGGAATACTAAAAATGAATAAAACTAAAACTGGTAAATACTATTTCCTATGGTGATACACCCAACTAGTAAAGACCTAAAAACTTCAGAGGACGGACACTTGCTTTTCAATAAATGAAAATAGAATGCTTACACAACTTATTTCAATAAGTTTTATGCATAAATATTTCAAAAAAAGGCTTAAATTCACCTATCTTTCAGAAGGGAAAGCTTATTTTCACAATCTAAAAGCTATGTACAATTTCTAAACACAGTTTCCAACCTGCATAAAAATAACTTTGCAGAAAAAGCGTAAAATGTGAGACAAAATTACAAGGAGGTTAAAATACCTCACATGTGAGTTGATCAATCACTTTGATAACACACAACTCTGCAAGAATAAGAGGGAAAAAAAGGTTCAAGTACTAATATTCAAGGTCCTTTATGAATTCATGTCTAAAATGAGTTACAAAAATGTGTAAAGTCTGACAAAGGACTGTAAAAGTCACAAAGCAGAAAAGTACAACTCAAGAACTCCTCCATTGAAAAGAGTCCAGTTGACACCACTTGGTGTTAGGCAATATTTTTTCTTCTCACCACCAAGGAGAAGAGGTAGACTATTAAGGAAGTAGAGAAAGATTAGTTCTGCTTCACCAAGTTTCATAACAGCAAAATCACCTTCAAGAAGCCCAAAGAAAGTTACATTTTTTGCTTCTACAAGTTCAGCTACTTCAACAAGTTCTATACCTGCTGTTCAAATTCAAATCAATCCATCTCAGCCACCTCCAATGGCTAGAAACCAGCCTTTTGTGCCATTTAATGGAGGCAATTCATTAAATTTGGCACAACACAATGATATACCAGTAGTTGCCTTGAAAATTTTACCAATTTTCACTGGGGAGGATCAGACTACCCCTATTGAGCACATAAGGGATGTAGCATCATTATGTGGTGTTCATCACATAACTCAGGAGGACGTAGCTATTAGGCTACTTGTTGCATCATTTAAAGGAAAAGCTTTGCAGTGGTTTAGAGGACTAGCAGTTGGCACCATTGCAACTTGGGATGAGTTAGGAGATAAGCTACATAAGCTATTCCAAGACAAGTCTGATCACCTATCATTGGTAGAGTAGTTAACTACCATAAAGAGAGCTCCTCATGAGCAAATGACAAACTTCAATTTCTAATTCCAAAGGACTTGGGACAGAATCCCAGCTATGGTGAGGCCTTCTCCTAAGTATTCCTTATTATACTATCTAAGAGCTTTAAACAGTGAAATATCGGTCATGATACAATCAATGGGAGGAGTATCTTTACCAGATGCATATGAGATAGCAATCAGGGAAGAAAACTATTTAATTCAGGTAGGTAAGATTGCTCCTAGGCCACCAATGCCTATCTTTCCAAATATTTAGCCTAATATGCCATTGCATATTCCACCTTTTGCACCTTTTCCCACAATACCAGTGTTACCAGTTGTTGTTCCAGCTGCTGTCAATCAAGAAAATGTTGTTCCAAGCTCATCTCAGGAGCTACAAGAGATCAAAATTTTGCTTCAGACTTTTGGTAATAAGTTGGTGAGCTTAGAGAAGTAGCAATCATATAACAGACCTTATCAACAGCAGAATCAGGCTACAAATCAGCCTTATCAAGGTTAGCAACAGTAGTACCAAGGCAACAAGCAACAATACCAAGGAAATTATCTAGGTCCAAGGTAGAACATTAACACAAGGCCTTTTCAGGCATACAATCCAGCACCTGTTAGTGTAGCTAGGGACATTGCCCCTATTCAGAACAACTTGGTTGTTGATTATGAGTGGTGTTATCCGTGTAACCAGCCACATAATCAAGCCACATGCTCTAATGGAGTTATAAATCAAGCATTAATGGTGTAGAATGATTCAAGCACACAACAGAATGTACTTAATGATGGAGCTCCACAACAGTAGGAGCAGCCTACAAGTGATGCTACTTTGCTTAACTAGCAAGGAGAGGAATTATGTGGAGTTAATGTAGATAATCCTCTAGTTGTTGTAAACACAAGAGCAAAGGAAAGAGCCTTTGAACTTGAGCAAGCAGCTGATAAAGGAAAAGCAGCAGCTGCAGAACCATCTACATCACAAGTACCTCACATTTTGCAGAGGAATTGGCAAGTAGCTGCTAAGGAGCAGCCACACTTGCAAGCAGATCATGCTAGTGTAAAAGTCCATCAAAAGGTAAATCCAGTTGTGCCTTTTAACATCATTGAAAATATGAAAAAGATGAATGTAACGATGTCAATGTGGGATTCATTAGTTATCTCAAGTCAAAAAGACATGTTACGGTCAGCTCTATTTGATTTGAAAGTATCTAATGAGCCATCAGTAGGTCAGGTTAGAGCTGTTTTAACAAATGATCCTCACGACAACAAACAACCCAGCAAAGAAATGGGTAAGGATGTCAAACCACCTTCGTTTTATGTATCTATGATTATAGGTGATAAACTATTCCATAATTGTATGGTAGATAGTGGGGCTAGTAGCTTTGTGATGCCAAAGCAGATTGCAGATAAGCTAGGACTAAAGTATCAGCCTTTAGAGAAAGGAGTCATTCAGTTAGATGGAACTTCAGTTAATACCTTAGGTTTCACCAAAGGCTTGAGCCTTACACTTCATGCTTGCCCAAATTTTTCAATTCCCCAAGACATATGTGTCATAGATCTACCACCTTTCTTTGCCTTGTGTCTTTCAAGAGACTTTACAACTAATATAGGAGGTTACGTTTCTACTGACTGGTCACATATGTTATTTAGAACGAGATATGGAACTAAAGTTACCATAAAATTTGAAAATTTGGCCAAGGATCATATAGAGCCTTATAATCCAAGTGTAATTAATGTCATTCCAAGTGTTGTAGATACAAATTGTGTTGTTTTTAGTGACAATGAGCTTGTTGTTGCTCAAGAACTACAAAATTAATCTGTACCTGATGTGTTGTTACATGAATGGGCAACAGAGAATGTGGTGGATAATCCTAATAATCATATACAAGATGTTGGTATGGGTATTTATGTGTTGCATGAACCTGATGCAGAGGTTCCAAACCTTGAAAAGGGTACAGATCAATTGTTAAAGCAGCAAGATGAGCTTTGGGAGATGTATTTTGATGGTTCTAGAAGTAAAAATGGAGCTGGTGGGGGTGCAATGATTGTGTCCCCACAAGGTGATAGGTATTTTTTAGCCTTCCATTTTGCTTTTCCATGTTCTAATAATACTGTTGAGTATGAGGGACTTAGTCAAGGTCTTGAATGGGCAAGGAAGAGAGGAATAAACTGCCTGAAAGTCTATGGAGATAGTGAGTTGATCGTTAATCAAGTAGGAGGCATAAGTGTTACTAAGAATGATGCCTTGAAGTCATATAGAAATAGGGTATGGGATGTAATTGAAGAGTTTAGTGCTTTTAATCTGGTTTCCATTCCCAGAAATCAAAACAAACATGCGGACAGACTTGTTGCCATTGGTGCATAGTTTGATATCCCCAATAATATCAAGAAGAAGAAGGTACGACAATATGTCAAAGTAGTAATCAGACCTTCCATTCCAGATAACAATGTTCATTGGCAAGTATTTGATAGTGATGGATAGATTTTATCTTTCCTACTTGAAGAGGATCAATTTTCTGTAGTAAATCAAGAGAAATTAAAATGCCAGTATGATGATCAAATCATATAGCTGGAGACAAACAAGTTACCTAAGGTTTTAATTAACTTGGAGTCAATTTTTAATACTAATGATCAGCTTAAGAAGAGTAAAATCAGTATTCAAGTCAAAGAGGATCATTATGAGGAAATTGAAATTTTTAAAGGTAAGCTTCTTAAGATAGGCAAGATTTATTCAGTTGAAGATAGGAAGGCTTTTATTGCTTTATTCCAAGAGTTTCATGATGTTTTTGCATGGCTATATTCAAACTTGAAGGGTTTTGATTCTAGGATTGCCCAACATACAATTGAGTTAGAACATGATGCTAAGCATGTTAGGAAAAAGTAAAGACCTTTGAACCCCAAGCTTGAACCTTCAATGATTAAAGAACTGGCTAAGTTAGTTGAGGGAGGTATTATATTTCCAATCAAACACACCTCCTAGGTTTCTAACCTTGTTCTAGTTAGAAAGAAAAATGGGGAGATAAGATTATGTGTAGATTTTAGAGATCTTAACAGAGCATCTTTAAAAGATCATTACCCATTATCCTCCATGGAACAGATTCTTCAAGTTGTTGTTGGTTCAGAGAGATTTTCTCTTCTTGATGGTTATTCTGGTTATAACCAAATTTTAGTTAAGGAAGAGGACCAATATAAGACAACATTTACAACAAAGTGGGGCACTATGGCCTACAAGAGAATGCCTTTTGTCTTATCTAACGTTGGTGCCACATTTCAGAGGGCCATGGATATGGAATTCTAGAATTTAATTCAAAAGTTTTTGCTTGTTTATTTGGATGATATAACAGTATATTCTAAAAATGCAGATTAACATTTGTCACATCTCAAACAAGTTTTTGAAAAGTGCAGAGAGTATGGTATATCTCTCAATCTAAAAAAGAGTATATTTTTTGTTCATGAAGGTAAGTTGTTACGACACATAGTGTTAAAGCAAGGAATTACTATTGACCCTAAGAGATTCAAAGCCATATTAGAGCTGCCTTTACCCAATCACAAGAAAGGTTTGCAGAGCTTCTTAGGAAGAATTAATTTTTTGAGAAGATTTATACCTGATATTGCAAATCTGTTATAGCCTTTGACTGCCATGCTTAAGAAGAATGTAGTTTTCAATTAGACTAAGGAATCCGGCCTATCTGGAGGTTCATTCTCACTTTGGGTGACCCACAACCCGAGAATGCTCCCATGTTTCTCTAGCTAACTAAGTTTTACAACTCAGTTTGGGTGCAACCTTTAGAGATAACAGGTGTATGTCTTTTTTATCTATAATAATATGCTTGAAAAAATCATGTGTGTTTGATGTCAACTATCAAATTCCTCAATGGTATTAATTATGGTATTCTTGCTTATGTATGAGTGTACCAAGAAGTGTGTAAATGTGATCATGTTCAATAGTTTTAATTAATCTTCGCTGACACTAGCTAAGAACTAACCAAATATAAGGATTTAACAATTAAATTGATTGGTTATTGTTAAATTAATTAAATTTGATAAGAAAAAAAATCATATTAAAATGTTGGTTTGTGAATAAATTAAGCCTCATTAAAATATTAAACTTGTTTTGATGTGAATAGTGAAAATGTGTGATTAAATTTCTAACTTAAATAATATATGTTTGTGGTTCTTTATTAATTAATTTAACTACATAAATTGTAGTTTCATCTCATCCATGCTTATAATATAAAATTGATTTTTATTGTTGTACACACTCGTGTTGGTGGATAAAATAATCAAATATTTTGACAATTCAACTATAATAATATATCGAATGATCAAATTTAATGTACACATTGAGTGTGTGGGATTGTAGGTTAGGTCAACAAAGAGGTGGAGGATTGTTGGAACCATTTTTACTCCTCACTCCACATATTGAAGCAAGAAGATTTATTGTGATTAGCTTGCTCACCAAATCACCTTGGTTGAGAGCTACCAAGACCCCTTGTTGCTATGACATCATTTTTTTCTTTTTTGATAATCATAATTATTTTATTTATTCTTTTCAAAGGATGGTCAAGCATGTTAAAAGTGAGTTTATCTAGTGTAATGTAGATTTTATCTATTGCATGATTTTAAAAGGGTTGACTTTGTTTACTTTTAACTATTATTTTAGTTATCTTTTGGAATGGTTTTGATTTTAGGTTTTTTTTTACTATTTTGGACGAGTTTTTTTTTTTAGGGTTTTCCTTTATTTTTTTGAAAAGAAAAAAGGGTAAACACCACCATGCTAAAGTGTTAGCTACCATAGCTTCTATAATGCAAAAAATTTCAATTTCAAGACTTGGAATGGTGCCATTGATGGAGTGATTTGTTTGTCTTTGGAGGGAATTCTACAATGGATTACCTTGAACTATCTTGTTTTGGATGCCACAACCTCCTATCTTGTTTTGAATAGTTATCTTTTGGAATGGTTTTGATTTTAAGTTGTTTTTACTATTTTGGAGGAGTTTTATTTTTTTATGGTTTTCCTTTATTTTTTTGAAAAGAAAAAGAGGTAAAGGACACCATGTTAAAGTGTTAGCTACCATAGCTTCTATAATGCAAGAATTTTCAATTTAAAAACTTGGAATGGTGCCATTTATGGAGGGATTTGTTTGTTTTTGGAGGGAATTCTACAATGGATTACCTTGAACTGTCTTGTTTTGGATGCCACAACCTCCTATTTGGAAGTTGTATTGCTATGAAACCCCTCAAAACGAGATGTCATTATTTCTAGTTATTATACCTTTCATTGGCCACTATTTTTCAATATTTCCCCTTGTTTCAATCACCATAATGATTAGTTCTAAATTCTTTGGCATAGGAAATTTTGGTTTTTAATATTCATAATCTTAATTACTAACATTGTAGTCATTTCTTCTTTTTTTTGGAACTCTATTGTCTAGGTTATATTCCTCCTTCATGGAACCTTGGTTGTTGCTCTTTTTATCTCTTCCTAACCATCACATTCCTAGATGTATATTATTTTTTTGGGTGCCCAAACAACTAAAATGTCCTCTTCCATTGGAGCCAATATTGCAAGAAGAAAGCCTTCATTTGTGGTGACTAGAATATAAAAATACTACCAATTAGGTTTCAACAAATTTTCCAAAATTCCTCTTATCTTGGATGCCCAAACATGTTAAAATATAAAATCTTCCTTGGGATGCCACCAAGGGGATTGCTCAAGTTCTAATAGATATTTTGAAAACTAAGAAAAATAAAGACCTTGTGCAAGAATAATCACAAGAACATTATCCAACATAATATCCTCAAAACAAAAATAGAAAAATATAGTTCTTCCATGAAATACAAAATGTATGTAAAATCCTCACATGAAAACAATGAAAATTAAGCAAGATGCATGTACCAAAATCTCATAATTGTATGCCAAACCTTTCGAGG
Organism: Sequoia sempervirens; assembly: GCA_007258455.2. NCBI lineage: Eukaryota > Viridiplantae > Streptophyta > Pinopsida > Cupressales > Cupressaceae > Sequoia > Sequoia sempervirens. The sequence continues at coordinate 277,542 of VDFB02365435.1, forward strand.
TGAGTAAGTAAATATAGAATAGGTAAGATAACAAATATAATTAATAGGAAATGTAACTCATAAATGTACTAAGATAGGAAGAACTAACTCTTATGGAAGATGTCAATAACTCACTCTATGTCCCACTCCTAACAACCTAAGTTAGAAGCTAGGAATAAGTGGAGGAAAAAAAGACAATATCTAAATGAAATGAAAATAAAAAGCCTACATTAACACCCCCCCTTAAGTGCAACTTAGATGGATGATATATGGGTTCCAAAAAAATTATAGACTAATGAAGTGCCTAGGTACATATAATCCCCTCATATAGAAGAACATTGCCCAAGAAAAGAGAAATAAGCCCCCCCAAAGAGAGAGAGAGAGAGAGAGAGATAGAGAGAGAGATAGAGAGAGAGAGAGATATGAGTGTGTAGCCCCCCACGGAGTAGCCTCACTCCCCCCAATAAATCTTGTAGATAAAGAAACTTTATTTTTTGAAATGGTTTAGTGAATAATTTTTTTCTTAGTAGTTAGGTACTAGTAGAAATAAATGACCTAACCATGAATAAAGTCCTTGATATAGTACATATGAACCTCTATGTGCTTAGTGCATTAATGGTGGATCTATTTCTATGAAATATAAATAAAACTCTAATTATAAAAAAATATAATAGATAGTCACCTAAATTGGATACCAAACTTGATGAGATATGCTAAAGACTAATGACCTTGATGTTAACATTCACAATTCCCTTGACACTCAACCTCAATGAAAGGTAGAGCAATAACATGTTGCTTCTTGGTTGACCAACATATAGGACCTTGACAAGTGATATTTTTTTCTTAAAATGGATCTGTAATCCACATAATCACCAAAGAATCTAAATTAGTATAACCCACCAAGTAAATATCAATACCTATTACATAATGAATACCATAATTGTGAGTTACATGTATGTAATGGATAGTCTACTTTTCTTCCTTTTAATGAAACTCATGAAGGGCCTGCACAAACTAAGAGATGATAGTGATAAAATATGATATGTCAATTCATGTGAGTTATGTATATGAGGTTTGCAATAAGCTATATATCCAAGGTAGCATCAACCAATGGTGAAGAATAGTGTGCCTTAACTTTGAGTCCAAAAGTAAAGGGACTCAAATAGGCTTGTAGTCATCCATGTGGAAGCATGAGAAAAATTCAAGTGCATACTTGGATTTGTATACTAATATTGAAAATAGATTGAGATAGTTAGATTTGGCTATGGAGATAGCAACCCAAGATCTAGAGGCAAAATGAAAATCACAAAGAGAAGATCACTTGCAATGCTCAAGATTGCAATGGAATTGGATTGCACTTCCTCAATATCAATTACAAATGAGAATACCTTAGTTGTATAGACAAGGTGAGATAAGATTAGACAAGATAATGACAAGTGTCTTAATTCTATGACATGAGACATCTAACTTGTCATAAAAATTAGGAAGATAAGATCTAGACATGACAACTAAGTCTTCTAGAAGGAATCTTAGGACCTAAGTAAACTTAACATGTGAATAAGTCCCCTAGTATGAATTAGCTACGTACACTACTTTTATTCACACCAACACCCCCCTCAAGTGCAACTTAGGGAGTAGATTATTATGCAAACTATGCAAGGATGGGTCTCGACTACTAGGCCATGTTAGGTACGCATGTAAAAATGAAAATGAAATCTATCACAAATAGATAAAAGGAGAAAACCCAATGGGACAAAACTCCTCCCCAAAAGAGAAGAAAAAAATGCTCTCAATGAAGAATGAGAAGGACAAAACCCCATGCAAGGAAAATTACCCCCCATAAGAGAGAAGAAGATAGACCATGCAGATCCCTTCAATGGTAAGTCTTTTATAATGGTAGAAGCTCAACATTGAATGTTGAAGATGATCCAATCTCATTGAACAATGTTCCTCCCTTAGGAAGAAACAAAACCAAGATAGTATGCAATATTTCTTCCCATTCCTAAAAGGAAGATGCAAGAAGAAGGATGATATGTGATGTCTCTAAAGAATGATCAAGTGTCTCCATGTCAATGTTGAAAGCTGACACGCTCCAAATAGGCATTCTAGGCCACACTATGAAAGATGTTGATCCAAAATCTAGTAGATATAAATGTAGAACACACTCCAAAGTCAAAGATGCCTCATCTAAAGACAAAGAATCATCCTCCAATTTTATCCAAAAGTATCCACACTCACATCAAAATGTGAAGAATGATCATGTAGAGAATGAACAAGAGGTTCAAAGTGTTCCCTTGCAACATTTGGAGAAAGAGAACCTCCATCAAAGAGAAGATGTATGCACTCAATGGTGTCTCCCAAATCTGAAATGTGGGACTCAAAAAACATCACACCAATGTCTATCAAGTACTCATCTCAAGTATATGTAGCTGGAAGATAACATAGATCCTATTACACTGAATCACAAGAAGTTGACATTGTGACAACATGAGCATCATCAAATGCAATGTAAAATATGGAGTAGATGAAATACAAGGCTCAAGAACGGGATATGATGTGAGAACACCCAAGTTCAAGTAGCCAAAAGTCTCCTCCAAATCACGGTCCACACTAGAAGTGTGATCAACAATCAAAGGTACAAATTCATCATTAGAATCCAAATTTGAAAAGGTGTACAACCGAGATGCATGATCAACCATCCCAGTAGAAACAATCTCTCTACTCTCCAAGTCTCTAATGATAACTAAATCAGGAGTGAATTCCATAATCATCCCATCTCCACCATGTGTAATCTAATAGATGGAAAGAATATTATTTGACAAATAAGGTATACATGAAACATCATTGAAAGTTCCCTCCCTAATATCAATAGATCCCTTCCCAATTACACTCATGTATGTATTGTTTCCCATCAAAATATGAGACATAGCACAAGGCTCAAAAGAAAATAATATAAACTATGAAGTTGTCATATGATGAGATGCTCCTAAATCTAGAAGTCATTTCCCTGATCCAAGACTTGTAGAAGCACAAAGATCTTTTCCTTTTCTTCTTGATGTAGTAACTATACCAGCATGACCTTTTTCCTTATTATCTCTATTTTGAAAAAGAAGAAGTTGACTCGGACATTCTATAAGGAAAATCAATATGATTCCTTTTAAGAAGATGTTTCAACTCATCAATATCCTTCTTATAACAAGAATTTTTTTCATGTCCAAGCTTCTTACACTATGAGAAAGTAAGCTTCTCCTTATTAGATGATTTTTCTTTGGAAGAGGATTTATTCTTTGCTTGATCTAAGTGTGGATGATTCTTTGATTTCTTATTTTTCTTATCATAATGTTTTGATTCTTTCACCTGACTAACCAACAATGCCTGAGATTTAGATGACTTTGTGATACCCATAGATATAAGATTTTTTCTCTCATGTGTTAACATCTCAAAAAATGATGTAAATGAAGGTGTAGCATATGCAAACCCCATAGTCAACCTATGAGTATGAAAGCTAGAAACAAAAGCAGCATAATTAAAACCAAGTCTATTCAATGTATTGTAGACCAATTGAATATCCTTCTTATCAATTCCACATGCTTTACATTTCTCTCTTAGATCATTAACCTTAGTGATGTAGTCATAGATGTTGTCAAATTTCTTAGGATCAAGGCTCGTCAATTCATTATCAATTTGATAGCCTCTTACTTCATTTATAGTACTATAAAAAAAAATCAATTTACCCAAGCCTCATGAGAATTCTTACATGATTCAATTTGAAACAACAAACCTTAAGAAACTTGGCTACAAAGACATCCAAGAGCTTTAGTATGTTCAATCATCCATCTTATCTTTTTCCCATCATCTTTAGGTTCAAGTACATTCTTCTCAAAATATAGAGAGTGACCTTGATTCATTAGAGAAGTCCATGCATGTTGATGCCAATTTGAATAGTCATATGATGTTAGCAAAAGAACCTTAGAATGATCATGGAAAAGAAGAGCATGGTGCAAGCAAACAGATCAAAAGAATGCACCAAGAGACCCCCGAAATCATTCAATCAAGAATCCCCCCCAAAAATATATGATTTGGCACTTTATACTTAGTGTGACTACATATGCCACTAGCCACAAACAATGAAGTGGTCTTGATCTTAGTACATGCAAATGCCAATTTTTTTTATTTTTTATTTTTAACGAGCTGAATCGGGTGCAGCACGGCCCCCCATATAACCCCCCACCGCCGGTAAACTTTTTACCGTGACCGGCAGTGCTGGCGGGACACACCAACCGGTACCACGGGAGCGCCGGAGAGTTGACCCATGGTGGGCGCTCTGCGACAGGGAACACCTTAACCAACTGGGCTCGGACTGGCGCCCCCATGCAAATGCCAAACTTGGCCACATAATCAAAGCACATTTTTTTGACAAAATGAGATCATCCTAATCACACCATTATAAAGTACATGAAAAGTTATGCACTTTCAAAAAATTGCACCTAAAAATGTTACCGTAGGAGCGAGAATGGAGTTCAAAAAGTTTTGAAAACAAGAATGTCTTAGCAACACCTGTGAGAATCTATAATTTCTAGAAAAATCAGGCACTAAAATAAAAAACCAATTGTACCACTGCAAACAGCGCATAATTCTACCTCAAATCAAAAAAATGTACTTGACAAAAGGAGGTTGAGTGATTGAGTTATGGTCATTTAAAAATTACCCTCCAAAAATAAAACTTCATTAGAGAGGGGGGGAAATTTTTCTTGAGGGGTGTTGATGTCACACTGTTGTGTTGCTTACATTAGCAATATGCAAGAAAAAAAATGACTATCTGTAGCCTATCACGTCAGAATATGCCCTTGCTTGATGGAATATTCCCGTTGATAGTATATTCTCTATGTCATTGGGTAGACGAAATCTTTGTCGAATTTGGCGAAATCTGTAGAGAATCAAAATTTGCAATGGAATGTCATTGAGCTTTTTAAAAATAATCAATTTTGTATGCTAGTTGAATAGAAGTTGACAGGAGCGATACTGGCCACACCGCATGGGTCACACATTGAGCACCACATGGAAATTGCTTGGCCACACAATACCTACCTTAGTGCAAGTATTGCAACTTGCAGTACCTACCTATGCAAGTTTTAAAAAAATGATTGATTTTTTATTATTTAAAAAAAATCTAGAAAATACAACTTTAATTTTCTTTTTAAAAAAATCAAAAAATTAAAAGTTGAATAATTTTTTTTTTTGAAAATTCATACCAACCAAGCACAATAACCATACAACCATATAGATGATTGAGGAGGAGTTTTTTTTTAGATGCCCCCAAGAAAAAGTGTTCAATTTTGGTGAATTGATAGTCAATCTTGGGGTTTTTGGGCCCTTTGGACACGATGGTAGGGTTAGATTTGACCCAAAATGCTCCAAAATTGTAGCTACCTCCTAGATCTGGAAACCACTCTTGAGCTTCAAACCCTCGTAGATTTGACCTCATATATCTAATTTGGATGACTGAGTTTCTTGAACACCCTAAACTCAACGATGAGCTCAAATTTGTACCAATAAGCTCCAAAACAAACCTATAATACAAAGCCACAAAGAGGAACCCCCCCAAAATATGGTATTCTATCATTTTTTTTCTAATTCTCTAGATCATCATATGATGCAAAAGAAGAGCATACTAAACTTTTCAAGATCTACCAAGTTCTATCCAAAAAGACTAACCAAAGGTATACAACTTGCTTTGATACCATGTTAGAGTTGGCTATGGAGATAGTCACCCAAGATCTAGAGACCAAGTGGAAAGTACAAAGAGAAGATAAATATGCTATGTTTGTGACTCTTGAAGCCCCTATTGTTCACCATTTCATTTTTGGTGAACCTAACATTGTACATCTTAATTTTTGAAATTGGAGTTTATTAAAATCGTAGATCTAGGATTTGCATTAGTTTGCATTCCATTTAAGGTTTTCAAAATTGCATTAGTTTCCATCTCATTTAGGGTTTTAAATTCATTGTTTAAAATATGAAAAATAAAAATAAAATGCATATTATATTAATTTGGCATAGTACTTGCATATTATTGTATTTTCAGTCATTTACATTCACAAATTTGGTCAAAATTGCATTTCAAAAAGTTTCACTTTGTTTATCATTTGTCACTAATTTCATTTGCATTAGGAAACCTAAATCTGGAAAATTTATCACTGAAACCATAGTCTGCAACCTAAAACAAGGAATTCAAACAATAACTCAAAAATTCAAACTTTTATTTTTCATAACCCTGATTTGGGACCCATTCGCCTCAGGGAAAATCAATACTTATATAGGTGTTGTTTCAATTTTTTGGGCTATAATTTATCTCTATTTCCTTTGTTTTCTACTATTGTTAACTTTGTGAACTTCAATTTCAAAAATCAAAAAATTATGTACTTTCTTGCATTAAGTTCAATTGGTCAAATCAAGTGCATTGTTTGAAATCAAAATTGGCATTAAAAGACATCATTTTCAAGCTTTTGCATAGCATAATTAGTAGATTATCTTGTTTCAAATTTGAAAATTGCAAATCTTTTTACATACTTGTATTTTCATATTTTTGGGTGTTTGTTGCATTTGCTCAGTGCCCTTTCTCCATTTTGGGTACAATTAGGTTTGGTGAAACTTGTATGAGCTTCATAACCCAGTGTCCTTACTAATACTTTAGTTAGACGTAGTTTGAGACTCATGCCATCCCACGCTACTACATTCATCCTAGATCTTGAGTTTTCCAACTCTTTCACTCGTAGTGTTGATACTAGTCAACCCATTATGTATCATAGCTTTGATACCACATTTCCCATGACCACTTCACCCACAACCAATTTGAGTGATGTTGACACAATGGTTACCAATTTCCTTCGAGAGAACCTAAAACAAATTGATGGAGCCTTAGAAAAAATGCAAAACTTTGTGAGTACTAAATACATTGTTGGTACTGTGATTCCTATCATAGATAACATGAGGAAAGTGCTTGATAATAAAAAAGTAATAGAACTTGTGTGTAGCCTAGCTCACATCATTGATACTCATGTCCCTACAATCGCTAGTTGTGGTCAAACTTTGGGGTACACTCAAAGTCAAAGTGGTAGTCAAATTCCTTCTCCTACAATGGTGGCCTCTATTCCTACATACACTAATCCAATTGTTACTACAACAAAGTAACCCACTAGTAATGTCAATACAACCTCAGGTATTTCCACTAGGAATCCCTTTAGCTTTGTTCATTCAAATCTCATATCTCCCAATCCATCTCCCCTCACAAACTTACAATTCACTTGTCCTTCAAATACATATACACCTCCACCTTATTCACCTTCATCTCACAACACAACCAATGATTCTATCCTTAATCAACTCTTACAAAATATTTCATCCCTCCAACAATAAATTGCCACATTGAATGGGGCAGTAGGCCTAGCTCGATTAGCTAAAGCATCCTATTGCAGGAAAAAGATCACGAGGTCTAGTCTCCCCACCGCCCTTGTGGTACCAGAGGGCGTGTCGTGCCAGTGTCACTGGTCACGTGAAATTTTTTTACTAGGTGTAGTGCAATTTATAGGGGGATGGATACCCGACCGATTCCTACAATCTAAAAAGAAAATTGCCACATTGAACCAAAATCAAAATGGCCAACCCTCACAATATGTCAAAAGAAATCCATTATCCTTGGAGATATTGAGAGCACAAATGCCACAAGGCATAGAGATTCCTATATTTGAGAAATATAGTGGTAAAGGAGATCCTAGCAACCATGTCTCAGCATACACAACCTTATGTAGTGACTTCATTTATGAAGATAAGCTCTTGGCTAAACTTTCCCCTAGGACTTTGCAAGATACAGCCTTGGAATATTTTCTCTCTTTACCAAATAACTCAATTAGTTCATTCAATAAGCTTTTTGATGCATTTCTCAACCACTTGCAAGTGCACATTGGTCCCAAGATGACATTAGCTGATTTAATAAAATGTAAAAAAAATGATGATGAAAATATCATTGATTTTATAACACGATACCAATTACTTTACTTGCAAATCAAGATTAAGATTTTTGATGTCGATCTTCAAATAGTGTTCATTGAAAATTTGTAAAACAAAATTCAAGACAAGCTTGGGATGATGAAATTTCCCTCCTTCACACATTTGTGCATGGCTCTTCATGACTATCATAATTCACCTAGTTATCATGAAGCAAAAACTCCTTATAACCTTCTTGAGAAATCCGAATCCATGACCAATAACAATTTCCAACCATTCAAGAAACAAAATAAGATATTTTTATAGATAAATCCACCCTGAACAAGTCAACATGTTGACTCTCAAGTGGCTACCATTAAAACAACAAAACCATATCAATTCTGGGAAAGGAGTAGATAGTTTACCCCATTACTAATACCCTCCATTCCATCATGTTGCAACTTATGAGTAAGAACTTAGTCACCTTACCTCCCATTAGAGCCATTGATACCACTAAGCCCTTACCTCCAAACTTTAACTCAAATGCCTTTTGCCATTATCACTGACAAAATGGACACAATACAAAACATTGTAAGCATCTTAATCATATTGTGCAAGACCTTGTTGATTCTAATCACATCCAGATTGGTGGTTTTAATGATCAAGGAAATAAGTCTGTTGGCCCACCCAACCAAAATTTGTAAATCTTTACTAATCCCATGCCAAATCATAACATTTCTTTTGTGAAAGCTAATGATTCCAAGAACGATGTGATGAATGTTGACATGATTGGTGATAACATGAGTGATGTTAATAACATATATGATACTCTAGTCACCTTCATTGATGTTCAACTTCGTAAGGACCAAACCAAATTATCTATGAATATTGTTTTCTGATAAAATGATATAATTAAAAACGCACCCGATGGTCCTCTTTACATCACCAGAAGAATCAATGACAAGCCTACTAATGGGATATTAATTGATCCTGTGTGTGTAGAGAATGTGATCACTGAGGAATTCTTAATTGTGCATGAAAGTTATCAAGATTCTTATGAACAATTGAAGGCATGGATCAAAACACATAATGGTTTTTCTTGCCCCATGATAGGTTCAATCACTCTTCCTTTAAAAGTTGGACCAAAACAATTGAATGTCTCATTCTCCATCATCCTGCCATCAAACCAGTTATGTGTGAAGCTTGGTTATCCATGGCTACACTCCATGGATGTTGTTCCGTCAGTAGTGCATAAATGATTAAAGTTTCCATTTGGAAATGACATCTTTAATGTGCATCATAGTGGCTTTAATCCTGTGTCTTCCCATGGAAATTTCTCATTGGATTTCTTTTGGACCTAGCCTATGGAACCTCTTAAGCCTCATGAGGACTTCCTTTTCAAATCTTATCAAAAGTTCAAGGCAAAACACATAGCAAAATTATCCCTTAGTAACATGCCTCAACCCATGTTTGACCCTCCTATTATTGATGAAGCCATGATTGAACCAAAATCCCTTCCAAGTAACCAAGACCAATCCATGACAAATCCTTCACCTATTTCCTATAAAAGACCAAGAGATAACCATATAAGTCTTGTTCTACCTCCTAAGTTCAAAAGAGTTTACAAAGCTAAAGAGAAAGTGGTTGAACAACCTTCTATGGTTCATTATATTCCTCCCTTGCAGGAAGAAAAGAAACCAAGGGTTGATAAACCCACTCCTACACAATCACAACTTGAAAATCATGCAAGAAGAAACATAAATGCTAAAGAGTCTAGGCATCGATGGTGTGTTATTGCTCGTAAGTTAAAAGAACAGAATAAAATAGAAAATCAAGATCAAATATAACTCAAACAAAGCATGATGATTCTCTAGCTTCGCAAAAACTAACACATGAAACCTCATGGACATTGTCATTAGGTCTCCAGTTGTGATTAACTTGGATGATGATGATGAGATTTCTAAGATTGATGAGGAAGTGCATAATGAGTTGAATTTATTGTTTTCCTCTTAATGAGCTTAAATAATAACAACCGTGATGATCCTCCTAACAAGAGTGACTCACCATGTGTTGAATCTAGTGATGCTCCTAGTATGGCTCTTTCTATTGTCCCTTTGGCTAGTTGTTTGCCATCTGCCTATGATGAACAAGATTGGGATGCAGATGACCTGCTATAGGTTGAATCGCATGTGCCATACTAGTCTTTTCTTTGTCTTCCTTCATATTCTTTGTGATTGCATGTGCATAATGTGATCCCCCATATAGTGTTTCTTAGTGTGTCTTTATATGTTTGTGAGCCTACTTTGGATGATCCTTGTCACTTTGTTGGTGCAAGGATACAAAGAAAGCAAATATTGTCATGACATTCTTCTATTTTTTGTAAACCTTTATCTTTTCTCTTTTCTTGTGTTTTCCTTTTGGGGATTATGCAAGGTGTTGAGACATTTAGGTCTCTTCCATGTTGACCCAAAAGCTTTTATTTGTTTTCTCTCTTTATGTGTCATTCTTCTTTTGTGCTTGTTGTTCCATGAGTCATTTGGGAATGATGACGATTTCGAGCTCAATTATATCACTATAGCAAAGACATACGTTGAACCCAAATCCATGGATCCCTTATGTGTTATCTTAGGATTGCATATGGGGAGCAACCCTCCTTTCCATGACGTAGCTCTACTTGGAAACATATGTTTTACATATGGCTTTTTGAATAAATCTCTCATGTATTGGTATTTATTGTGTTGTACTTTAAATTAATTGCTCACAACATGGTGTTTAGCATTTTCTTCATACGCTTCCCCGCTCATTGTTTTTTTTGAAGTGTGGTATTCTTACTTCACGTGATGTGTCTTCTTTGTGGTGACATTGGGTTCAATTTCCTTCAAGAGTGTGATCTTTCTTGGCATATGCCATTTGTCTTAGTGGTGATACTACAACTTGCATTCCCTAAGTTGTGAATCTTTTATCCTCAACTAGTCCTCTCTTGGTGACATTAAGTATGATGTTCCCTAAGGAGAGACCTTTCATGAACTAAGCAAAACCCCTTTGAATATCCTATCCTATTGCATTTAAAACTTTGTCATGGCCACCAAGCATAACATAACTTACTTGCCAGTGGAGCCTTTTTGTTTTTAATGAGTGTCTAGCATAATGCAGCCTCCTATCCTTGTGACCTTTTTGTGGTGCCTTATCAAAGTTATCAAGAGGTATAAATTTTGGTATGGTTGATGTATGGGAGCCTGTAGACTTGGCATGAATTTCCCATTAGCCACCCTCTTGGGGCTCACCTAGTGGACAACTGATTTCACTAGCTTGCGTGAATATATTTTGTTTGCATAGTGGACAATAGATTTCTACTTGTGAATTTTTTTTTTGGACAAACAGCTAAGGCTTGATCCATTCCTATTGGACAAACAGTTGAGGCTTGATCCACCCCTTCTCTTTTTGCATCAATTTTGACATTGTATGCTTGTGTATCTTGTCTTGTTGATGTACATCATTCGTATATGTGTGTTCCTTTATATTTATGTTGGTTTGCCATGGGATCTTGACCCTAGTGATTTGCACAACCTCCTTGATATTTTTCATCCTATCTCACTAGCATTTGTACACTTGGACCCCTCTTGACGCTTATTTGTATACTTTAGTGTGATTTTGAGCATAGGGCTCATTCTCTCACTAAAGTGCCCAGGGGCTAAATGTAGTGTAGAAAAATGTACACCTTTATATTTTCACTCTATGTTTGGGCCCCTTAATTTAATTGGACTTAATTAAGCCTCTAATTGGCCCAATTATGCATTTAAAAGCCTAATTAATCATGTTTTCTAAAAGGGAAACTTGTATTAAACAATTGTAAACATTAATTAAATTGCCTTGGAAGTTGAGTGTCTTGGATTTGGGTCCTCCTTCAGTTGAGGATCTCAAATTTTAATATGTTTTTGGTGGCATTTTTATGATTCAAATTTAAATTGCAAATTTCGGCCTTTGATGTTTAATTGTTAGGAAATTAGAAAATTACCTATAAATACATAGACTTTTTATCAATTCAAGTCTAAGGAAAATTATCTAGAATTAAGGCAACTTTCACAAGAGAAAATATTATTGTCAAAAGTGTTCAAGAGCAGATTTATCAGTCTTCTACATCAGCATTCAATATCTCAAGCATCATGTCAAAGTTATTTGCATCTATGCATGTTTTTGGAGCTAACATTGTGATGTAGGTTTCAAGAATTCAAGAATCAATTCAAGCATCAAGATCAACATCCAATTAAGCCATTTCATGCAAGATCAAGACCTTGGAGAGATGTGTTAGACTTCATTCCTCTAAGGATATCCATTCAAGGGTTTGGTGAGTTGCAACATAGCATTGTTCATTCATCATTCCTTCCATTCATGTTTCACTTCATTTCAAGGTTTAATTACCAAAACAGGGTTTGAATTTAAGGCAAACACCCATTCACCAAAACAAACATTTGTTTCATCTTTGTATGTGTAGATTTGTAGGTGAAGAAGGATTAATGATTGATCAAAAGTGTAATTTTACAAAGTAGTCAAGCCATGGAATCTTGTAGAATTTATTTTTGACTTTCCAATAGTGGAATTCAGAGGAATCGGGAGTGCAGATCCAGGAGCAGAGGACTATGAAATCAGATTTTGGATCCCTGTAGCAAGACCCATTCTCCCTAGGGTGAATTTGTCTTGGGATGATACTCAACAACTTTTGGTGACTGGTACACATCAACTTACCCGTTTTAGATTTTCCAGAAGTTTGTTGTTTATGTTTCTATTATGCTTTAAATTGATTATTCAAGTTTCACATTATGTAACATGCCCATTTGTTCTACCTAGTAATTTTCTATGTTTTACCCACAAGTGAATAGTTTATGTATCATACATAATGACCAATTTCTTTTCAATAATAAATGCACTGTTTGAAACATAACCTTCCCAAAATTTTCCATTACATAATCAAAGAATCTTTTCAATAATATAAGTATGATTTCACTTTACATAAATATATTCAAGATAACATTTCACAATTACAATTTTCATATAGATGGATACAAGATTATATACGTAGCTTCAACAAGTTGACATGAACTAGAAATACAAACTAATTCAGATGTCCCAACATTGGTGCATACATTCTAGATGTCCCCTTTCCTTGGTGTATACCTTCAAGTTGTCCCCAATACTGGTGTGTATATCTCAATTCTTGAATCAGAAATACCAATGGTCTAGAATGTCCTTCCAAATCTTGGTCGCCAACTATAAGAGGAGAAGCATCACTCAAGCACTTTTTCACCAACCATGGACTTACTACACTCCTCCGCACATCTACCAAACTTGGCAAGATGGCCCTCCCTTCGATGAAGAGATTGGTTTGATAATATCATCCTTCAAATATCCTTTCTTGAACATAGTGATGTCCTACATATCTAGAGCTACCATAATTTCTACTTCTAGATGTATGATTACCTCAACCTAGAATGTGAATTGGATCACATAGTGAACTAACAGTGTAGACAATGGCTACCTACACTACTTTGGCCAAAGATTCATTACCCAGTAACTTTGAGTGGGCTCATTTATTCACCACATGTAATTGCTTGATTTGTATTGACCATTAGTATTCTATTTGAAGGTTGTCCCCTTTCTCGTGGATTATCCTAACCCTAGGAATAACCTTCCCATTAACTCATATCTAAATGACATTGCTAAGTTAAGTAACTCAAAGAAACTCTATCTTACCAATTAACCGTCATGGATAAACATAATGTCACAACATTAAATGACTCTATTTCAATGGTACAATCTCAACAATAAAATTCTTCTTTCAAGAGTGTAATCTCAACAATAAACGACTCTCATCAAAAGTATAATCTCATCAATAAATTATCTCTATCAAAAGTATAATCTTCAACAATAAATGAATTCTATCAAAGGTATAATCTTCAACAATAAATAACTTCAATCAAAGATAAAATCAACAATAAAGTGATCAATACGATTATATAGGTTAATCCTAACCTATGTTTTTTAATCAATAATCAAGTAAACATCCCAACCAAGTAGGCTATTCTCAACCTAGGGTTTCATAAGTAAAGTAACGATAAAGTGATCAAAAAAGTATAGATTGTCAATATGGTTTGCATGACATCACTGTTGGAAACAAGCAACACTAAGAGGGGGGGTTGAATCAGTGTTGTGCAAAAATTAAATTTATTATTCTGATCTTTAACTCACTTAAGCGTTCAACAAAAGAAATATGCATGAACAGAAAGAAAACAATCACAACACCATAACACCAGGATTTTTATGTGGAAACCCTATTAGGGGAAAAACCATGGTGGATGGAAAATCCACAATATAATCTGAGTATACCCAAAAGAAAGATTACAAAATGGGAATGCACTTGCATTCAGGCACACTGCCTAGAGCTCACTGCTCAAAATAGAAAGGCTCACTGTCTTACAATGATTTGGATTAGATCCAAGATAATGAACTGAAGGAATAGCATCTACAAATGCTTGATTACAATTCCAGTTAAGCTCAATAGTCGATCTTCTATCCTTCTGACTGATTCAACAATTTTGCTCTATTATGCACAAACTCGCATTATAAAAATCTTGATGCACAAGTGAAACTGTGCATAATCGCTTAATCGACCTTCAGATAATTGCAAACACCCTTCAACACATCTTTTGCACACTCAAAATGATATAACTGATCACTTATATATATTCACAACAAAGGATTTAGTCGCTACAAGTTGGATTCAATAAAACTTAAAAATATTAGCAACTGTTGGCTCAAATATTGAGTAATATCCAATGTGCATCCACAATAGTCATCCAAAACTTAGCTTGGACCCAAAACATAATGATCAAACACAAAAATATTCGAATAAACATTCCTTGAATATCCACAACACATTATATCAACTTAGTCGGCCACAAAAAACTGATAAATAGAAAGATATCAACCAAATCTCCAAACTTACACATAGCTTGGTACGAGGCACTAATATTTCTAGATAACAGAATAAATATACTAATAAACCTCTCATGATATCCACAACTCAAAATAGTAACAAAAAAATTGCACGTGAATCGATGATCACCAAACTATCAGATGCTCTGTTCTTTTGACTATTTGCAAACTGTCAGTCGGTGGGAGCAAATGATGACATGTAGATCAGTCACTAACTAGGGTTTCCATCAATGACAACACCTGAAAGCATTTGTAGTGTCTCTTGCCAACAATCACTTCCTATCAATGACGATATATCTATCATTCCATCATAATTGTTGTATTGCTAACCTCGCTATTCACAAGGGTTTTCCTAGAATTATAAGCTAATAAATCAAGTTACCTCAAGTCATCAATATTTCACATTTCATTCTACACATGTATAGTATAGACTAACTACGTATAGTCTAAATAGAAACACCATTATTTAAATTCCCATATAGGGTATATATAAGTATTAACCTATTAGATAGGTTCCATCAAAGCAAGTAACAAACAAGAATATGCAAGCATAAGTAAGCATCACAACATACTCAAAACCATTCCTTTCCAACATAGTAATCAAAACTATTTAACCTATCCAACATAAAAGAAAAAGGTATATAAACTAGCATGCATGTATAAAGCTCCATTTGATTAATCTTCCTTCCTAGCTCAATTCCTCAAGCTCGCTTGCTACTTCCTCTAAAATCAACTTAATTCCCTCAAGTCTAACCTCTGACCAAATCTCTCAAAAATCACAAATGCACAATAGCAAAGCAACTCTTTAACTCTCAAGCTCTCAACTCACTAGCACAAAAATTGTAACAAAATAACAATGGAGTAATCAGAATGAGAAGTGTAGTAAATGGTAGAACGAGCAACTCGATATATACTAAATGTGAGCAACCCAAGGCTACAAACAAGCTAATACTTATGCCACCTTTCTAACCACATGCAACGACTCATCAAACTAACTTACAGGTTTGCAACACATAACAGTCCTCACCATTAAAATGGCTAAGTCGACTTGTTTCAAGGGACAACAAGACTCTTTTACTGAGTCAAATGAACACAAATCTTATTAACAAGTTTCCTATTTGGTTTACATACCGAATTCCTTCTTATATTGCTGCCAATTTTACATTGACTGAGTCATATTGCTATGATATTGCTTTTCTAGGATTATGCACAATAAGCAGACTTCTTATGTATTTCAAACTCTTTCCCTATTGCTTCATGTTGGTCTTAGAATTATTCCAATGCATATATTTCACATATGGCAGCGCTTTACAATATTTATGCACAACATTCCTATTTCATGCCTACTTCCTTGCACAGGTTTTAGACTTGGTCTTACTTTGATTTATGCGCAAATTATGTTGCATTAAAGGAAACACTGTCTTTAGCATACATAACCATCTCCCATGCATGGTATTGACTTCAATTCAAGCATTCTTTATGTGCTAACTTACTCTTAATGTATGTGTTGTTTTGGTTTGGCCATTCCAATTTGAAAGGCAACGTTATATATTAAATGTGCCTTATAATATGCATTTACTTATGTGTTGGTTTAATCTTCTACTTATATGTGCTATATTATAATTGGCTAGCATAAACTTATTCATATGTTTAACTTATGTCATATTAAAATGTATAAGGAATGGCTTATTAAGCTCGTGCTATACATTAGCATTATGTTTTCATGATAAAAATGCTTTTAATATTATATATATAATAATATATATATTATAATATCAACATTATAATATATATACATACATATATATATAATATATATATATATATATATAATATATATATAATACATATAATTATTTTTTCATCGATTGAAATATATATATATATATATACATATCAAATGTATCAATACATATATATATGTGTGTGTGTGTGTGATATACGTCCATTCAATTTCCCTATGTGTATGACTTATCCATGTATGAGCATGCATATGTGTTTCTACTTACATATATGCTCACACGTACTAGTTATTACTTTTGCATATACATATATGTTTATTCTATGTGTGTGTGTGTGTGTATATATCGATTACTATATAAATATAAATACATGAAGATAAATTATACTTATCACAAAGACTCAATCACATAAACTCAAACAAGAATATTCAAAGACTAAAACCACATATTCGAACAAAACATACTCCAACCCTGGCAGGAGGTTACTTACCATTTCACAACTACCCTGACTCAACTAGACCATACTAGGGTGTGAGTGTGTGTATGCTCAATTAGGCTTATTAAGGGGTTACTAGACCAAGCTCCTCTCCTAAGTG
This sequence comes from Sequoia sempervirens, assembly GCA_007258455.2. Taxonomy (NCBI): domain Eukaryota; kingdom Viridiplantae; phylum Streptophyta; class Pinopsida; order Cupressales; family Cupressaceae; genus Sequoia; species Sequoia sempervirens. The sequence goes on from VDFB02365435.1 coordinate 294,832, forward strand.
ATACTCCCCCTCTCGTACCTAAGTGCTTGGCTCCTTCCTGCATCCAATTTAGTACATCACATAAGTAGTTAGCCATTCACATGAAATATATTTGCATCATAAATAATTTTCTTACTCAAGCATTAAAAGTAATCATATTACAATTCATATACATTCATCACATTTTATATCAATATAAAACACAAACATTCCCTCAAAAGAAATAATATCATGATACATATTTTTAGTATTTCATTCTCCTATTGAACATATTAAAGTCACGATTTATATTTCTTATCATATTTCCTTACAAGGTAATTTAAGTAACTTGGTAACTAAGAGATGGGGTGTAACACATTACATAATTGAGTTCATTTACTATTTTTAGTTTTTCTCCCAAAGTGTTGTTCAGAAAAATTTTACCCCATCTTGTCATAAGGAATTTTGCAAGATCTCCAATAGGGTTGACTCACCTAGGGTTGAAATTCAATCCTGCCTTTGGGGATCTCATTTCCTAATGAAATAAGGAAAATAGGTGCATCCCATATTCAATCACCCAATTTTAATATAGAAGCCCCTATTGTTCACCATTTCATTTTTATTTTATATATTTATTTGATTTGAAAATCATTTTATTTATGATATGTAAGTTGTAAATTAGGGATAAGAGTTCCCTTGAATTTGTTAAAATTTATATTCATATTTTATTTGGTTTAAAAAAGTGTTATTAAGTGTCAATTTTTTCTTTCCTTTAACAATTTTAAAGATACTAGGTATGTACCTAAAGGTTAGGCACATTTTGGAATACGTATCTTAACTTATAATTGAGTTTTGACCCCTTTCAACTATCCTTAGTGTTTGTGATAAAATTTATTTTGAAGAGGTGGATGAGTGATGTGTCATCATCCCAATCCATCCTCTAACTTCTTGTTAGGGTTTTTGAGGTATGGTTAAGCCTTACATGATTTACCAAATGGATAGGGATAACTAAGGGGATTGAATGTGAAGGTAATAAGTGTCGCCTTCACATTAAAGGATTAGATATTAAATTTTATATTTATTTCCCTTGTATAAATATGGAAAAGGCTTCTTGGTTGGATTCTCATTCTTGTTTTCATATTTTCATTTTTGTGTTTGGTTGGAGAAGAGAGAGCTCTTAAGATTTTGAGAAGAGAAGAAGATGAGAATGATTACAAGAAAGTTGGAGATCAAGAAAACAAATGTATGGCGAAGGAAGGAGGCTTAATCCCTATACAACCATTGTAACAATGTTTTGTGTGTATTCTTGTCTATATAAAAGTTTTTTGTTGAGAATTATTGTAAACACAATTTATGAAATTAGTATTTTCATGGTAATTAGTAGGTTGTGTTTTGGAAATACAAGTGTTTATGGGTTATTGAGAACCTAGAGGTGTTAAGTAGGTTTCATGGGTATGTGATTTCTTGTTCTAATGTTGGATATGGGTTGTTCTATTTGAATAATGGGTTTCCCAATGATTGGAGGATGGTTAGAGTCTTTCTTAAGACTTGATGATTTCATATTGGTTGGGTGGGGAGCATCTATCTACCCTTTGATATGTTTTCTTTTGGCTTTCATTTTTTTCATTTCTTGGAGAAGGCATGAAGTCGCTAGCCTTGAAATTAAGAGATGGAAAAGGAGTTAATATCTCCTTAAGTCTACTTGTTTGTATGTGTGTGTTAAATGTGTAAAGTTAGTATCAACACAAACCTTAATGAAACGATTTATATTCAAAGATTTGAAGCAAAGAAATTATTCTAACTTGCAACAAACTAAATCTTTCAAGAACGTCTCATTGTCCTCTATTCTTAATGATTCTTTTAACCTTTTGGCCCTCAAATTTCTATGTGCACAAAGGCTATTAGAATGACACTTAAGAAACGAGATTAGTATTCAACATGCAAGCCAATTTAATGCCTACATGAAACTATATGCAAACAATGATGATGAATGCTATGATGAGTGGAGGATGATGTTTATGATAAATAAACAAGTGGAGGTGGATGCTATGGTATTGAACTAGAATGATCTATATATGGTTCTACATATGCTCAAATGCAAACTAAAAATGACTAAGATGATACTCCATATGCTTAAATGCAAACTAAAAATGAACTAATCTAAAATGCAACTATGATGCAAGATGGGATGTAAAATGCAACTATGAAGCAAGATTTAAAGCTAAGATGTAAATGCAAAGCAAAACATGATGTAAATACTAGCTATAAGACTCAAAAATGCTCCAAGCTCCAATGATAAACCTGCATGATAACTTTACTTCAAATGTGGATGCAAAATACAAGGCCCAAGGGTTGTATTTATAGCCTTTTCCAAGCATATAGTGAGGTGGCAATAATCAATGGTCCAAATTCGAATAAGAAAAATGGATGGTGAAGATGAAGAGAATCAGGATGTTGTCCCCTTGACCAAAGACAACATGCCATTTGGATGGAAGAATCTCTTGACCAATGGGCAACATGCCATTTGGATGGAAGATTAAAGTGTGGGAAGAGAAGACCATGTGCTACAATATAAATAAATTGAGAGTTTATTTATACGTAGTCGAAATATCAATCAAATAGCTAGTATTTAATTAATTAAAGGTGATGACCGATTTTAGGTGTATACAGTTTGAAGTTCATTTATTGTAATGTGAAGGTTAAGATAACACCTTGTAATCTACTTTCTTGTTGAGAAAAGAAGAAAAGTAATATATTCAAGCTTTTGATAAGGAAAGATGAAAATGGTTTTTAGTTAAATAATTATGATGCATAAGAATTAATTTTTAATGTTATTCTTTTATCTCTTAGCATTGTTTATGAAAAAAGAAAATATATATATATATATATATTGATATTCTTATATTGTTTGTTAAACAACATTCATTGCAAAATGAAGGTTGAGTCAAAGCCTTATAACAAACAAATCTTGTTGTTGTAAGAGTGGTTTTATTATAACTCAAGTAGTTAATAATTAATAAATAAGTAAGTGGAAGATTTGTTTTGAAGAATGAACAAATGTTGGGTTAGATCCCTTATGTTAGTAAGTAACCAATTTATTTTCTTATCTTTACATTTTCTCAAAACAAAAGTATGTTTCCTAATCTATTGCTTCTATAATATGTTAAGTGAAGATTTCCTTTTAACTCCACATTTAGCCATGAGGGATAAGGTGGACTAAACTATGAATGTGAGATTATTAATCATGAGAAAAAATCAATCAAGAGTGTGTTTCAATATCTTGAATTTAATGGATTATAAACTAAATTAACATACTCTTTACACACATATATTTTTATTCATAAGTAGGGTTTTCAATAAATTTTATAGATATTGAGCATAATTAACTTATAGGTGTGTACATGGATAATATATAGTCTCTAGAAATATATGTAATTACATATAAATATTTTGAGATATATTAAACATGTATATATTCATTGATATATGTGTTATTGTAAATATATAATAAATTTTATTTAAACAATTATTAAACCACATTATTGTAATATATATAAAATGTATTCAAGAGTATTTTTTCTAAAAGTTGAAAGAAAATAAGAATTAAATTAAATATATTAATAAATAAAAAGAAATTAAAATAATAGGTTGAAAGCCTATTGTAGACTCGACCCTAAGGGGTCGCAACCCCTATTGGGTGTGAGCCACAGTAGGGAGGTCTGCGACCCCTTTGGAGGTTGTGGCCTACCATATGGGGCTAAAGCCATTAATAAAATCTTAACACAATATTCTTTTATTTTTTATCTAAAAAAAATACTATATATAAACTTTCACTCTTAGCCACAACTAACATTTTATGGTTGAGAGTTTCTTGTCATTTTTGCACTACAAAACTTTACATTTAACATCGAATAAATATATATTGATGTAAGTGTATATATAGTTGTCTTTGTTTTCCATATATATATATTTGCACAACTAAAGCAAAAATGCAAACAATCAAACCCTAGTTATGACCATATTATATAAATGGGTATTATAAAAAATAAATAAATTGATATGCTTAAGATCTATATATATCCTCTCTCAGAGCTATTAAACATAATTAAAGGTAAATATAGCTACAATTGTAACTATAAATGGTGATATTGATATGTGTGTATCTATGTGTATGCGAATTGAAAATGATCTTAAGAGTAAACTTGTATGCAAACTCATATGTATGAATAAATTCAAAGAAAATAGGAAATATTATACAAGATGCCAAAATTCTTCTTCACTCCCATAAAATCTCTCTAGCTTGTAAAATAAATAATGAGAAAATTGAAGATAAATTATTTTAGAGATGCATCTTTATGGATTAGGGTTGCCCTACTATTTCCCTAGATCCAAGGGTTGACATTTGATCTCATCTAATGGATGAGATTTAATGCTCAAACCACTAGAGAACCCTAATTTTGTTAAAGTGAAATTTACTCAAACTAATTTCAGTTTAAATATGAATTTGACAATGATGGGGTTCCATGAGTCTATAACCCTCGATTTAAGTTATAACTTAAATTAGTTTATAATTGAAGTACTAAATTAAATTTGAGTTTTTATAGCTATAATATGTGAATACATGGTTTTAATGAAATAATTTCAAATTAATTATAGAAAGATGATTACCTATTGATATTTCACTAAATCTTAATGAGAAAATGAAATAAATTTATCATTCCTCAAATGGCCATATGACATTTGTTTATGGTGTAGTCCTAATGACACTAACACTATTAGTAACCCTTTTAGTGGGATAGATTGTTCAGGATGGTTTAATTGTCTTAACTACAAAAGGGAACTTTTGTAGTCTATTAAAGGTTTTATTATGTTGTCATTTAATTAAATGTGGCATCATTTCTCTAAGGACCTAGCCATTTCCTTGAAGGTTTGAAATCATTTGATTAGAAGCCTACCTCACCCTAGCTAGTTGTCAGAAAGTATCCACTTTTGTGTTGCCTCATAAGCCATCACCCATGGCCAGTAAGTGTCATTCACTTGCTTTGTGTCCTAATCGAGTCATGAACGTGACATGTAGATAATTTTAACACAAAAATTCACAAGTTGCACACTTTTAAGGCTATATGTCTTGAGAATCGTAGATCAAAAAAAATTTGAATTTTCCTTGCATTTAAAAATTGGGTTATATAATTTAAATTACAACCAATTTTTAACCCCCTAAAGTTGGCATTGAATGAAGGTGATGAAATTCTAAGTTTGGAGAATGTGGATGGGTGACGTGTCATCATCCCATCCCATCCTCTAGGGGTGGTCGGTTATGTGGTGAATCCTTCCATGAATCACCATGAGTGAGGACACATGGATGCTCCCCTTGAGGAGGAATTTTCTAGATGTAAGAACTTGGAAGTCCCTCTAAAGGCTAGGTGATCTAATATCTCATACACGTGTGAGTAAATGATATAGGGTTGGCCATGAGATTGGACGTGGAGCTAACAAGTGTCACCTTCACATTTAAAAATGAAGAGGTTAGGCTTTCTCTTTATTATTTTCTTATGAGTTGGGAAAACATTTTTGATTCATTTTTTTTAATCTTGGCTTGTAAATTAAGAAAGAAAGGAAAGAGGGATTAGAAGGAGATGAGATTTGAGTAAAGTAGATCATGGGGAAAGGCTTGTGAAAGAGAGCTTCACCAAATCTCCACCATTTTCTTAGGTGCTTGGAGAGGTAGGTTCTCAATTCTTTAAAATGTTTTTTCTATTATATTCTTAGTTTTTGGAGATTATGTAAATTGTGTTGTTGACAGATGGTTATTGATTATGGTTTGTTTGTGATCTCAATAGTTAGGTGTTTGTGTTTTTTTAAATGTTAAGATAAGAAGTGAAGTATTTTGTTTTGTGTTTTGTGATTTCAATAGTTGAGTGATTATGTGTTGTCTTCAATTTTGATGTGTTTTGAGAAGTGCCCACACTTTTTCTTCATTGCTCATTCCTAATACTTTTTTTTATGTTATTCCAACCATATTCCCTCTCTAATCCCTAATCATATAACCATATCATAAGATACCAATATTTTCCCTAGACACTCCAAAATTGAGTTGAAACTAATCTTCAAGGGGGATCCATCATAGTCTCTATCTATATTTTGATGTGGGATTAATCCCACCATCCCCATGAATGAGAGGCATAATTAATTATAAAATATAAATATAATATTAATTAAATTTATTATAGTTTAATATTTTATATATGCTATTATAATATATTGAAGCCAAAATATAATTATTTTATTTTATTTTAAAATGACAAGTCTATTGAGTTTAAATTTTATGCAATGTCTAACTCCTCTTTGATTTTATTTTCTTCAATGATTCTAAGTTATTTTTAATAATTTTTTGCTAACAAGATGACCCAAGTTAATTCCTTCATCTATGCCATTTTAAATTGAATGCTATGATTCTCATTTTCACAACACAATATTACAAAACAAAAAAAAAAGTATTGTTAAGTGAAGAGGGTATTAGAGGTATCAAAGTTTCCTTGATGATAATGGAAGAGAAACACTAGATTCTAAGAAAAAGGAGGCTTTTGAAGATCTAACCTCAATGCAAGAAGAAGCAAGAAGAGTGGAATTGACCAAAGTAAGAGAAACTAATGATAGAGGTAAAAGGGTGTGGTTGCAATATAGAAAAGCCACCATCACCAATTTATTATCCCAAAACACATCAGTATAATAAGAGGGTAGCAAATGGAAAGCAAAGGTAACAATGTTATTATAGAATCTAGCATAGCAAGAATGTATAAAAAGGTAAAGATTCTACCTCGAGCCTTTGAAACCAAGCCAAACAACAAGTAGGACCTCCAAGAGCACTTAAAATTAGTGTGTTGGAATTGTAGAGGTTACCCATGACAAAGGAGACTTGGGTTATGAATTCTTATAGAAGAGACATAATATGTCTCATGAAAACTCATGAGCATAATATATGCAAGAGCCCTACTTTTGAAGGATACACAAAAATTATATTTGGAATGATGTAACTAGAAATGGTAAAGGTTATGGTGGCATAATAATCTTAATAAAAAGAACATGGGGAAGAAACATTCAAGTGGATAAAGAAGAGGCAATACATTTGGTTTAACATTTTTGAGAATGTTAGGCACATAAGAATTGCAACATGTTATTTTTCCTCTCAAGTGTAAAAAACCTACAAAAATTAGGTTAAATTGTAAGGATCCTTTTGTATAGCTAAAAAAAGGTATTCAATCTTTCTCCCAATGAGGGGAAGTTATTTTATTGGGTGAATTTGTTGCAAGGACATCTAATGAACAAATTGGAATCTTATGCAACAAGGAGGTTAACAATCCTCTATGATTTATTAGAGAGGAAGATCACCAATGGTCAGGGTGTTCAAGGGATAATGGGTTTATTAATCATTTTGGTGAAGAATTACTTTCTCTATGTGTCACTTTTGTTTTGATTATTTACAATGACATGAGAAAATGGAAGAGCTCTAGAAAGTATACATGTAAGACCTATAATGAGCAAGTGTTGTTGATTATGTCATTTGTTCACAAATATTGATTGATAAGATAATGGAGGTTGTGATTGAAGATCCCCTTGGTGATTTTAATTTATATCATAATATAGTAGGAATTTTATTATCTTGATAGAAAAAAATAACATAAGACGAAGGAACAACCCATTCACTCATCTCTAACAAAGGAAAACAATATTTTAAACCAATAAAAATGTGATATATTCAAGGAAATATTAAGGCAATTAATGCAGAAAGAAAGAAAAAAAAATAGATTCTAAAAATTCATGAGATAACAAGCTAAATTCAAGAGTTACTTGAGAATTATATAAGGAAAAATAACAAAAAGTAAACTAAATCATTTTTTAGCAAATGAATGGTTTGATGAGGATTACAAAGTTGGAAAGAGAGTTCTTAAGGAGCTAAGTAAAGAGAAAGGAGAATGTAAAGTTATACTAGTAGATTTTAAAAGTATTCATAAATGCAAGGAGAGAAGAGCTGAAAACTGTAGGAAAGAATAATCCAAAACTATTTCAAAGGGAACTTCAATCAAGAAAAGAACAAAGAATAATATAATAGCCACACAATGGTTTGAATAAGAAAAATAATTGTATAAACACAGGTTGGGGATTAAGGATCACCTTAGGGTCAACATGACAACATAATTATTCACTTTGCAAGAGGTTAAGGAAGAAATTAAGAAATTGGGTGCAATAAAGGTTAGTGGCATTGTTGAGCTTCATGCTGATACCTAAAAGAGGGGATGAAAATTGTTGCCCCTCACTTTGTGAAAATACTCATCAAATTCAATATGGATATTCAATAGATTGGTTTAGAAACTTAACAATACCCTTTCTTAAGAGTGGGGATGTTAACAATCCTTCCAACTATCAGAGCATCATGATCAACCTTTGTTTACAAAAATATTTAGTAGCATGGTTGAGCACACAATCAACAAGTTTGTATACGAAAATGAAAAGAGAGAAAACAAAACAAGCATGTTTCAAACCAAAGCACTTAACAATTGATCATGAAATCACATTGAGACAAATTATTGAAAATTTTTGGATTGAGAAAGAGGAAGCTTAGTGTTATTTTGTTGGTTTCAAAAAGGATTTTGACATAGTTCTTGAGAATAAGTTATGATATAGAATGAAGGATCTTGGTACCCTAGTGCAATTTAGAGTGGTTGTCTATAGGCTCTGTGAAGAGGTTTAGGTAAAAACCAAAACTCAAGTAGGTACCTTAGAAAATTTTAGGAGCAATATTGGAGCTAAGTAAAGATGCTCATCATCTCTTGCACTTTTTGGAATATATATTGACAAACTTGTGTAGTAATGAAAAAAAGTATCCTTTTTCCTTACTTGATTTGGGAATGATTGTCATTGAATTAACCTAATTTTGCTTAAGTTTAAGGTTGTAATGTGTTGTAGCACATTCACATTGATCTTGGGCCCCCTTTTTATAAAATGCACTTAATTTGTACCCTATTTTAGGTGTTGTAACACACTTTCACACTTATCTAGGGTCCTCTTAATTAATTGTGGTTAATTGGAGTTAATTAGCCCCTTTAATTCAAATTTAAGCCTCATTTGTGACACCTTCTGAGGATCTATCTCGAAACCCATAATTCAAATTACATAACATTTAATTGGGAAAATTTGAGGTCCTAGAAATTGGTGCTAGGACCCATTCACCCTAGGTGGCGAATGGGTCCTCCTTCTATAGGACTCAGGCCCTTTCTTTGCAGATTCTACATGGGTTTTTGATCTTCTTTCATTCCTTGAAGGCCCAAGGTCCTAGAAAACAGTGCCAAGACCCTTTCACCCTAGTTGACGAATGGGTCCTCCCTTAATGAGGACCCCCTTTTTGAATTTCATTTTGGCAGGATTTTAATAATGTTTATTTCCATATGTGGTGTCGGCTTAAATTGTTTGAATTTTGGGGTTAATCTCTTGATTTAGTATAAATAAGGGGTTAATTCACATTGTTTCTCCTAGCACTTTTATGAGACATCCAAGCAACTTCAAGAGAGAATTGTAGAGCATTGCAAGATCATTTTCAAAGGAATTTCAAGGCAAATTATCAAGGTTTTATTGCAGTAAATCAATATCATATCATCATGTCAAAGGTTTAGTGCATTCATGCATGTTGTTGAGATAAGATAGTTGATGTAGCATTGAAGATCTATTTGCAAACATTGTTGTACATCGATTTGAGATCAAGATCTACATTCTTCATGGCCACTACATGTTAGATTGCAAACTTATCTTCCAAGACAACTTCCAAGGTATCATCAATTGCATGTTTCATGTTCACACTTCAATTTCATTATTTCACCACTTGGTTTAATTACCTACAAGGGGTTTGACTTAGGAAAACCCCTATTCACTAAAAATCAACAAGTTTTTCTCTCCTTGAATGTGTGTTTATAGATTTATAGGTTGAAGATCAAGTGGAGAAGAAGTTTGGAGCAACATTGTCAAAGTTGTCAAATTGCAAGATTGACCTTCATAGTGCAAGAACAAAGAATTGAAGCTACAAAATTAATTATAGGTTTTTGAGAGCTAACAATCGGGGATCTGAGAGTGCAGACATCAAGGAAAATAACCCAGATCTAAGTTTTAGAAACCCTAACAAGGACCCATTCACCACTAAAGGAGAATGTGGTGAATGGGTCCTTTGTGCCCTAAAAACATGCTTCTTGCAGCAAGGTACACACCATTTTAAGCTCTAAAAGCTCCCCTCATAGTTGCTATAATAGTTAGGATTGATTTTTGATTATTATTTAGGAATTTTGGCTCTCATAATTGAATGTTTCATAGTGAAAATTAGTGGTTTATCATTTTGATCCATTCACTTTGATAAAACCCTATTTTTCTATGTTTCATTTTGGTGAACCCAACTCATTAAACATTGCAATTTTCTGATTTTGAAGTCTTTCACTACATCCTAGATTAAATCTTACATTCATTTGCATCTCATTTGCATTGAATTAGATCTCATTTAGGGTTTTTTGCATTGCTTTCAAAATAGTATTTCATTTAGGGTTTAGATTTGCATTATTTTGCATCTCTCTAAATCTGAAAAATATATAAAAAATTAATCATTGTGCATATCATTTAGATCTCATATGTTTTCATTTCAAAAACAAAACAAAATTGCATTTCAACCTAGGTCTTTGCATTCATCTTCTCATTGCATTTTCACATTGCATTTCTGGAAAATCTAAAACTGAAACTCATTGCCCCAGACCTGGAATTGAAAGACATTACTGAAAGCTTACAAATCATCCAAAAACAATTTAAAATTACCTAACCAGGACCCATTCGCCCTTACTGGCGAATGAGTCCCTGATCAAGTCAAACCTGAACGTTCTGGCATCTGAAAAGGCATTAAAAGTCACTCTGAAATCAACAGGAACATCTCAGAAAAACCTAACCAGAACTCATTCGCCCTTATTGGCGAATGAGTCCTTATTAGCTATTGATATGCATTTTCTAGAAATTAAAATCTCAATTTTAGGCTTCTGTTTGCTGCTGTTACTTTCCTATTTCAGTTTTCTAACTTGTTGTTTCATCAAATTCATTGCATTTAGCTTAAATTGCTTCATTCTAGTGCATTGTTAAGATTCAAAATTTACATTTAAACATTTCATTTACAACTTATTGCATTGTGTAATAGGAAAATTACCATATTTAGATTTGAAATTCTAAAAATGGAAAATTGTTTAAGCAATGTGTGGAAGTCCTTGTTTTCTTTGGTTGATGTTTCAAGTTGTGTTTTTGTCAATGACCCTAATGAAATTGAACTTACTCATGCTCACACAACTCCTAATGTATGTCCTTGTGATGTTGACATTATTGGAGAAGATGATGACAACATGAACAACTTCATAAATGATTGCCTTAACAACCTTGAGAATAATGCATCCTTTTACCCATCCATGAAACAACCAACACAACTTGAGGTGTTTGGTCTTTTACATCCTGAAATTGAGTCACAAGCTAAGCCTAAGTTCCCTACCATAGGTGAACCTAGCTTCTATAAACAAGCAAACATTCAATCATCCTATGTTAATAAAGTAACTAACGCATCAATTAACCTTGAAGAGACATACAAAAAAGGTTTTACGATCTTAAGTAAACAAGGATGTTTGCAAATTTATAGGTTGAAGATCAAGTGGAGAAGAAGTTTGGAGCAAAATTGTCAAAGTTTTCAAGTTGCAAGATTGACCTTCATAGTGCAAGAACAAAGAATTGAAGCTACAAAAATAATTACAGGTTTTCGAGAGCTAACAATCGAGGATCTGAGAGTGCGGACATCAAGGAAAATAACCCAAATCTCAGTTTCAAAAACCTTGACAGGGACCCATTCACCACTAAAGGCGAATGAGTCCTTTGTGCCCTAAAAACAGGCTTCTCGTAGCAAGGTACACACCATTTTAAGCTCTAAAAACTCCCCTCATAGTTGCTATAATAGTTAGGATTGATTTTTGATTATTATTTAGGCATTTTGGCTCTCATAATTGAATGTTTTATAGTGAAAATTAGCAGTTTATCATTTTGATCCATTCACTTTGATCAAATCCCTATTTTTATAGGTTTCAACTTGAAAAATAGTTGAATTTGAAAGACCTATCAATGGTGTTTTTTTGGGGGAATATGTTGTTAGGCTTCTTTTATGTGATGATGATCTTTTTTTGATTGCTTGGTCCACTCAAGGGTTACAAGAGCATTTGTTTTTCCTTGAGCACTTTTACCAAGGTGTGAGTATGCAAGTAAAGACCAACAAGACCAAGATCATGATATTCTCCAATAAAAAGCAAAAGAATCAATTAGGCTTTTATTTTGAAGGAAGTACTCTAAAAGAAGTAATATAGAGTATATATATACTTTGGGATTGATTTTAACAATAAGCTTAATTGAAAAAAATGTATAAGATAACTTTGGGAGGTTGGAGAGTGCTTTCTTCCCTTCAAAATAGATGCAAAGTGGTGGAGTTATAAGATTGGAAAAACTATTCAAACTCTATTTAGACTATTAATAATTTTAGTGGTGCTTTGTTGGCGTGAAATATAAGCTCTAAGCAACACTTTGGACACTAAATGAATGCATATATAGAGAATCCAAAAATGTACAATCACAAGAAAATTAAAGCTAAAAAAATGGTCCACAATGAGATTCTTCTAGCTATAACAAATATAGTTCCTATTGAAGCTATTAGTATGACACATCTTTTAAGATGTCTAAAAAATGGAGCAAATGGAGGCCAATTGATGACCCGATGTTATCTTTAAAGATGTCTTGAGTGAAAGAAAAAAGTCACATATGAAGCAAAACTATAGGTGGATGAGCAAATTCTACATCCACTTGAATGTTTGCCCTAATAATGACAAAGAAATGAAGACATTTGTTCTAGATAAATTTCACAAGTCTAGGCGAGAAAATACGTCAAGGAGAAAGAACAAAATGTTACCTTAAAGAATTTAACCCCACTTCTAATCATTAACAAAATACCTATATAGAAGCCAATATCTCTTGGACACCAAAGATTCTCATAGTCTAAATAAGGACTAACTCGCATTATTTTCAGTGTGAAAAAAATATAGATGAAAAAGGCTAAAAGAGGTTTGGGAAGAGAGAGTTTGTGTTTTTTGTACAATTGAGATAATAGAAACATAAAAGCGTTTTATTTTGGAATGTAAAGCTTAATAATAACATTCGAATCAAATACCCAAATAATTTAGCAACAACTTCATTTCAAGATCTATTCAATAAAGAGATGGATGAGAAAAAGAAAGAATTCATTATCAAATTAAATAACAAAATATCAACACTTAGAAAAACAAAATATTTATTTTGGAATGTAAAGCTTATAATAACATTCTGATCAAGTACCCAAATAATTTAGCAACAACTTCATTTCATTCATCCTGATAATAGATCATAGAATATGGTCCCAAACTGATGGAAAAAATTCACACACCAGAAATCTTGAGCACTAAAAATGTCTACTATTCTATTGACTATATTTGACTTCATGAATATTAAAATACTTCTAATAATGTGGGCCTATCTTTGCATCATTGCATGAGACTTAAAAATTGCCTTCCCCTCGAACAAACACGATAGAAGTACATTTTGCAGTATTCACAGAGCAACTGATGGGGGTTGCTTAAATCCATTGGTGGAAACAATAACTAAAAGGGGAAGCCGCTGCGGACGCTCCATTCTTCTTTGCTCCAACGCAAAACAGACATGGTGGAGCGCAAGCATCTTCGCAAGAAGCGGGCAATTTCCGAAGGCGATGACGATGACAATGAAGAAGATGAAGACCACAGGAGGTAAAGACACAAAATAAAAATCTTCTTTTTTACGTTCATTTTTCAATGTATAGTTTTCTATTGGAAACAACACTTTCATTATTCACAAGAAAATCATAGTTACAGTACGAAGGGCATTTACTTAGGAAGACAAAGATCGGGGAGTAATTAGGGCGCTAGAAGTACCCAAGTGTAAACCCTTGATTGTAAAAGAAAGCCAGAAATTGGACAGAACCAAATAACGAAATTCCAAATAGGAGGAAATTAAAGAACTCTACTCTGTGCAGAAGTTAAAAACACTCAAAATTGGCACTAGGCCTTATGGATGGGCGTGGGCTGCATCCAGCGAGTAATTTGATCTTTCACAGAATTTCCTAACACACTATGGTGTTGGAGCTACGCTCGATGTTGTTTTAACTTCAAATTCATTCTAGTTGACAAAAGATGGAGGGGTGCCTCTTTAGTTAAATTCACCCGCAGATTGCTCTGGGCCTTATTGATGGGAGAACTCTCAAATCGAGCAAGTTGGGTTTGATATTTTACACAATTTCCAACACTTTATGGTGTTGGAGCTTGCAATGAAAATCCAGATGTTTTTATCGTTTCAAGACCATTCCAATTGATAAACGATGGAGGGGGGTACCTCTTCAGTCAAATTCACCCACAGATTGCACTGGGGATTATTGATGGGAGTATACCCTCATCCAGCGAGTTGGATTTGATATTTTACCCAATTTCCAACACTACTGTGTTGGAGCACTGTTGTGGAATCCTGAATGCCTTTATCACTTCAAGCTCATTCCATTTGACAGAAGATGGAGAGGTACCTCTTCTGTCAAATTCACTCACAGATTGCACTGGGCCTTGTTAATGGGAGTATGCTCGCAGCCAGCAAGTTGGGTTTGATATTTTACACAATTTCCAACGCTTTATGGCGTTAGATCTTGCAATGGAAGACTGAATATTTTTATCACTTCAAGCACATTCCATTTGACAAATGATATAGGGCTACCGCTTAATTCAAATTCACGCAGATTGTAATGGCCTTGACGGGAGTATGCCCCCATCCAGCAAATTGGATTTGATATTTTACACAATTTTCAACACTTTATGGTGTTGGAGCTGTGCCATGAATGCCTGGATGTATTTATCACTTCAAGTTCATTCCACTTGGCAATTTTCAATGTATGTTATGTTTTTTTTGAATGTTGTGTAGATTGGCTTTGGAGGAGTTGAAGCTGCTGCAGAAGCAGCGGGAGAGAAAATCTGGTATTGTTGCTGGTGAATTCATTGATGCTGTGATTTCAAAGATGGGCGATAATACTAATAATAACAATAAGACTGAGGGTGAAGGGGAAAAGGAGGAGCTTGTTCTTCAAGACACCTTTGCCCAGGAAACTGCCGTCACAGTGGAGGACCCTAATATGTATGTGTTTACTCTTTAACCCTAGTTTGTGTTTGTTGCTTAATTATTAGCAAATAAAATAAGCTGGTGATTTTCACAGGCTTAAGTATGTGGAGCAGGAGCTTGCGAAGAAAAGGGGTAAGCAAATTGCTGGCAAAAATGCCGAGGAGGAGGTCAAACCCCCAGAGGACGACTTGTATGTTGTGCCTGACCATCTTAAGGTGCTTTTCTTCACGCTTTCATCAATTTAGGTTTATTTGACATTTTATCCATTCTAAGGTTATTTGGGAGAATGGTTATTTAATGTTTTCTCCTTTGTACTTCTATACATATATATTACATACAATGCATATAAGCAAATTTCTAAGGCCTGAAACAGCTAATAAACAGCAAGAAATGAAAAACAGCCATTTGCATTGCATTTGTGTTTCATCTTCACCAACCCCACTGCCTCCCATGCCCCAATTGTGTTACTTGCAACATAGCTGTCAAGAAATGAGGAGTAGGACAATCGAGATGAAAAGCCTCTAAACACTATGAACTATGAACATCTTAGGTGCATTTTCTGTAGACTAGGCATAAATCATGGCAGAAGGACATGCATATTATACAATAAAAACTAAAAAGTAATTCATGTTAATCAAATCCAGCACCGCTGACAGTTTGTAGTGGCACTATATGACATGATAACATTGTCATAATAATGTTGCAACTAGCACTAGAAAGAGGTACTTTTAAAAAATTGAAATGCAAGTCTTAGAAGCAAGAATGGTTAGGTTAGGAAACAACTGAAACTTTTATGGTAAACTTGGTAAAAATCAACAAAAAACAGGTAATTGGCAAGAACCACTATCATAACGACAGGAGCTTCCCCAAGATTCTTGGAAGCAATATCAGAAACTTTGAGAACCCTCTCCAAACTTTTGAATCTTGTTGAAGCTTCCAGAAAGCTGAGTTTCACTAGTGGAAAAATGCTCTAGTAATGTGCCTGGAACTTTCTTGCCTCTCTCTAGCTTTTGAAGCTTCTGAGATGGGGAACCATTTTGAAATTTTCGAAATGGGTTTTCAACCAAGTGAAAATTGTTTCTGGGGTTCTGCTAATAAGGAAAATATACTGCTACATCATCAATATTCTTGCCTAACCAGAAATTTGGAGCTATCATGCAAAATTTTGAATTTGTGAGGTTAAAACCCCAAGCAGCTGTTATAGAAGCAAAAACTGAAGGCTTTTTTCAGCATTATATATGCTACATAAAACACTAAAGCCTTCCGGCAACCCCAACATGGCAATCTTGGGAGCTTTACAGAAACTCGACACTCAACTTGGCTCTTTTTTAGGCTAGTAAATTGGATCTGGACTTCAAAATTAAGTGTGGTCTGGTAACTATCAATCCAACCGAAATTGACAATAGTTTTATGGTGCCAAGGTACCTGTTAGTCCACAGTAAACAACTGTTTGGTTTTTCTTAAGTTAACTGAATTGCTTTTTGGATTGCTCTTTTGTCTCTCTTAGATGATTTATCTATTTAATGGATACAAACATTAAAGATTTTGTTATCAAATGCATTTAAATGAGCATACAAACATTAAATACAAAAATAATAAATCAACTACCTCCAAAAACCACACAAAGACCAACAGCTCAGGGGTAAACTGTGGAAATAAAGATGCTGGTTTCATCAATTTGCCATTTTGCCTAAATGCTGACAGGTGTATTCCTTTCTAAATATTTCACTTTTTCAAAGAGTTGGAGGACTTCCTTGCCATTTCCTGATATATTTGTTCCCTTTGGAATGGAGAGAGCGTTGAGGTGGTAGGCCGGCTTGTAGAATGCTCTGCACATAGCAATCACCACTGCTGCTTTCTTTATCGTGAAGGGTTATTTCAGCACCTGTGGCAAACATTGAAGGGGAGAGAGTCTTTCCTGTCAATTTAACTCTTCCACCATTTGAGTGCACAACATTATGTGACTGTGCAACAGTCTTTCCCCTCGAATACTCATCCAAAATTGAGAGCTTGTGTTGCATTGGTTTGTACAGAGCTCCCATTATCACACATTCTTTGCCATCCTCAAGTCCCCAAACCCTGCACACTTTGGAGAAAGTTATGATGATCATCAAATAATCTTTTAACTATAGAATCATGGTAACTCTTTCCACAATGCTTTGTGTAGAGTCCAGCACTATAGTGAGCTTCCCCATCAAGTGCTCCCGCTGCAAGCTGATCCCTGCAAAACCCGAGATATAGAGATCCCAAGTGTGCTCTGTGAACTGAAAATTTGGACTCTTCATAATGTAGTTAGGACACACAATCAAACCTGTACATTCCCTCATAAGCTTCCTTTCACCCAAAATGCCTTTGACCATCAGAAAATAATATTGATCCCATATGCAAAAGTGATCGTGAACTTGAATCAGAGAGTCCTCATACCCTATACTATCAGTTGTATCTCCTATTATGTTGCCCTCTTTTGCAAGTTCCCCATGGTGACAAAATTTCTGCAATGACATTGGGGGTATTAATTCTGAGACATTTTTGTACCTCTAGCTGCAAACAATGTCTCTGTCATAGAGTCCTTCAAGAGCTTCCTCCATGTCTGTACTCTTCACCCCCCTTCTGTTGCCCTTGAGCTCAAGGATGAGCTTATCCACTTCATCTTCCTTACTTCTCAGGGCACCAACATAAATCTCCTCATGTGCGAGGAGATGATCACCAAAGACCAGTGTTCACAAATAAATACTAACTCTTATTGCCAACCCAAGAGGTCGGCTAGAAAGAAATTCAAATGTTATTTAACGCCTACTAAGGGTCGGCCAGATTAACCAAATTTAAATGTTATTTATAATAATTTTTATTTATTATTATTTAAATTTTCAAACTTCTCTTTAGTGTTAAGAAACACTTTTACTGCCAAACTTAAATTGGGACCCTCTTACGGATCGGGGACATGACATACATATTACATCCCTTGCGCAGCCTATCTTTCCTTTCAAATAGTCTTATGTGTGTGTGTGAGTGTCTGGTAGGCATATATTTGGCACTCCTTATAACTATCTCACAGATGTATGCATTCAAATACTGACCCATGGCTTTGGCTGAGTAAACATTGGATGCCAAAATTTCTATGTAAGGTGAATCTGGAAATCCATGGTTGCGTGACTCATTCCTGTTGATGGGGGACTTTTGATCTCATAGAAACTTTGAATACCTGCCTACGCCTTGTGCATATTGTTGGGAAACCAAATGCTGATATATAGAATCCGAGATGAGAGGAGCTATAATGCCATTGAGATGATCTGCACCTGCTATTGGTACTACACATGCCCTATATTGTTTAATTATTTCATTACATTGTCAATAATATAAATCTGGGCGCTAAACAGAGATTGTGGGGGATCACAAAGTTTGTTAAAAAATTCTCTCTCCATCCCCCCTCACCTGATATGGGCCCACCACAATCTTCATAGCAAAATGAACACATTTTCACTATTTGTTGGCCTTAAAATGATTGCAGGAAGTAAATGCATTTAATCACTTCTATAATACCAAGTAGAAAACACAAGGAATGTGCATCTTCAAAATACTAAGGAGACCTTTCCAATGTACCACCCATGGGAAATTGAGCCAAGGTGAATTACTATAACTAGAGAATAGAATAAACAATAATATCCAAAGCCGGGAATAAACAATAATAAATTATGCAGAAAATGTGCCAACAGCTCACGATAACCCCACATATCATAATAGCATAGGCCTAGGTAGATAACAAGTTATCACTATAATTAATAATTTATTACTATAAATATGTAGCTGTTTATTCAGACTTGCAAAGGATTCCTTTTGTTGTCAAAAGATTCCTGTTCTAATTTGCTGATTGTTTGTACATTTATAATTTTATTATTATTGAGAAGTTTTCCACTATGCTACCATCCAATCCTACAGGCTAGAAACTTTTAAATTTACACTATTCAATAAATAGGATTTCTGTTAAACTGATGGGTTTTCTATTTAAGCTACATTTGGTGGTGGCTAGTTAGGCTTCCGTACAGCAACTTTGAATTTGAAATTGGTTATTTCAAATAAGACTTAAAGTTTTGATGGATTTCACGATTTTTGTCAAAATATGGTTTTAACCTAAGTTACTGGTCCTTGTATGGGTGTGGGTATGGGTACCAGGTAAGGCGGTATGGCATTTTTTTTTCCTTTGATCCCACCTTTAGGGAGAAGATATCCTTATACTTCAGCTGCCAGTGTCTCACCATATCACTACCAAAGTTTTCTGCAATCTGAACTACCACCAGTGCTTTGGAGCATTCTCTCTACAATCATCTTTCACCTTGGCATAAACTTTATCAAGTTGTTGCTCCTTAGAGCCTGCCTTTGTCATACCACTATCCTTCAAAAAATTATCCGACTGTTTATAAGGCAATTCTTCCATCACCATTTATCGGAAATCTTTTGTTGTCATGAGTGCTCTATTCATGGAAACATCTTGAGGATGGTAACCCTTCAATGGCTCTCTCTTTTCAGGCATTTGTACACTTGGCTTCTATTTCTTCATCCACATCAATGAAAATTTCTTCTTCTAGCAGCTCACAACCTTTCTCACTTCCTCTATTCCTCAAAACAACTATTAGTTACCTACAGGGCAACTCGTCCACTGCACCTCTTGCTGCTAGTTGTTTTACAATGCTTCTGCTGCAACAATTGACACTACTGCTCTGTAGAACCTTTTGTGTTGCATCTCTTTCCTCACCTTCCATGAAGTCTTCTTTCCTCTCTTTGGATGTTTGAGAAACCAACTTTTTGCTCATCTTCTTTGGCCTCTGCTGATTTAGACACCAGCTTCTTGGCTTCTATTTTTGGCCTTTGATCATCTTGTTTTCCTTGACTATCTCCTAATCCATGGATAGCTTTAAATCTTTCTTTCATAGTCCCCACCGGAGTTACAGTCTCATATTTTTGTGCTATTTTGGGAGCTTCTATTTTGTCTATAATAGACAATCTCATGGATCTTCTCACGACCACTCCAATCATTCTTTGGCAAGTCATCTTGGTCTTTTCTAGATAACAAGCTACTTCTTCCACCGTTGTCTTCATCACAAAACACCTTAGACTAAATCACACCATTGCTTGAAGTCAAATCTCTCCACTCTACCCACCTCCATAAGATGGAGAACAACTCTAAACACCTTCCACCTAACAACCTCTCTATTGGAAGATGTTCTTGTAGATTGCCTCACTTTGGCTGTCTATTTAGGCTCACACCTTATAGTCGCAATATTTTTTAATTTGCTTTGCCTCTACTAGCTATTGTTCTTGGCAGCATGTCGACAATAGGTCAAAGAAAACTTGTAACTATGGGTTACACTTATTTGTAGGTCAAGCACACTAGGATTACACTTATTTATAGGTCAAGCACACTAGGGTTACACTCAAGTACATATTTGTTCTTGTAGATTGCCTCACTTTGGCTGTCTATTTAGGCTCACACCTTATAGTTGCAATAATTTTTAATTTGCTTTGCCTCTACTAGCTATTGTTCTTGGCAGCATGTTGACAATAGGTCAAAGAAAACTTGTAACTATGGGTTACACTTATTTGTAGGTCAAGCACACTAGGATTACACTTATTTATAGGTCAAGCACACTAGGGTTACACTCAAGTACATATTTGTTCTTGTAGATTGCCTCACTTTGGCTGTCTATTTAGGCTCACACCTTATAGTTGCAATATTTTTTAATTCGCTTTGCCTCTACTAGCTATTGTTCTTGGCAGCATGTCAACAATAGGTCAAAGAAAACTTGTAACTATGGGTTACACTTATTTGTAGGTCAAGCACACTAGGATTACACTTATTTATAGGTCAAGCACACTAGGGTTACACTCAAGTACATATTTGTTCTTGTAGATTGCCTCACTTTGGCTGGCTATTTAGGCTCACACCTTATAGTTGCAATATTTTTTAATTCGCTTTGCCTCTACTAGCTATTGTTCTTGGCAGCATGTCGACAATAGGTCAAAGAAAACTTGTAACTGTGGGTTACACTTATTTGTAGGTCAAGCACACTAGGATTACACTTATTTATAGGTCAAGCACACTAGGGTTACACTCAAGTACATATTGCCACACATTGATACTTCTATCTGTACTTTACATCCATTGTCTATAGATTTCCTCACAATCAATGCTTCTATCTACACATTTCTTTTGCTCTTACAGCTCACACTTTTAGGAACTATGCCTGCTTTGACACCACTTGATGCAGTCAAGGATGAAGGCCTAATTAGGGGATGTATAAACCCATAACCTTAACACACAAATCCACTCCCACAAGGGATCAAAGAACTCCAACACCACAGTAGAGACACCACTTAGAAATGATATTTTTATTGATCTTTCAAAATTTTTCATCAAATCAGTCAGCTATACTTTCAGGTCTTGAAGCCTTACAACATTCTCATAATCTTCTACCATCTATAGATTTCCCCTTGAGCTTGCTTCAATTCACACTGCTTGAGTTAAAGATCTTGAATCTGCACTGCTCTTTTAGTTTCCAACTTTACTAGTATATATAGATGACTTTTAGAAAGCCCATTCAATAATTCCCATGAAAAGGAGCAACTTTACATGTACAAATTATATTTCCAAGCTGTCCATTTTTTAATCCCGAGGCTGATTAGGGCTTCTCTTTGATTGGCACAATGATATGATTTCTCATTAGGACTAATGCTATAACCCCAATGGATCAAACATGTATTTCATCTCTTTTGATGACACTTTTCAGTCAGCCAATTCTTTTGCATGCTATGGAAAAAAGATAAAAGGCTTCAAAACAAATAATTAAAATGTTTGAAATTTCTTACCATCCCAAAATGTTTGAAATTTCTCATTATGATGCCACGTGTCTTGTAGGTGAACAATTTGATCATTGGCACTAGCGCTTGGGTTCAAACTGTTCTTCGGCCAACTGTATTTTGTGCAGCAATAAAGTCGCATCTAAAAGGGATGTTATTTTAGGATCTTATTTAGGATTGATGCGATGTAATAATACAACCACAAACTCTGACTTTGATACTAACTTCAAAAAATATGCAAAACCTAGATAAAATACAAGAAAACATAAAAACTTGTTTATGGGTGATATGAGATCGCTCAACCCTTGAGATGCTCCTGCATCAATCAACTGATATTTCCTCGCCAATTCCATACCCTTTTGCAATATCCATTAGATCTACAACAATTGTTTGACAAGTATCAAGGAAACTATTAAATAATTTCTCTCAAAATGTGTCGGCAAGTTTTTGGTAGCAATGTTTAGAGCATGTATTCTTCTCATAGTGATGAACAAGCATATCTATATTTCTGGCTACATTACATGGGTGCTCAAGAATGAGCTACTGTCTATGAAAGCGTATCTAACATTATGTCATTTGTCTTTGCCAAATTGTGGTGGCTATAAAGTCTATTGATTAGCAATCATAGTTTCAAAACGCGAGACTATAAGAATGTAGTGGACCCAATTTTGAATTGGATTCGAAGACTTGACAAAAACTTGGCAAATTAAAAATACTTAAATACATTAAAAAACATAAATATCATGCAGAATACAGTTACAAAACATATGAAATGAGTTTGTAGAATGTCGGAGAAATGTTTTAGATTTGAATAAAAATGAGTACAATATCACATCAACATACAAATACAAGAGCCCATAATAAGACATGAATCATATATGATTGAAAATCATCAAAATTTGCAATTTCATTCAAGTTACAACATTTTTCTTTTGTCTATTCCTTGTATTCATCTTGTTGATGGTTGGGGCCCTACTCCTCTATGTGTTGGTTGCGGTGTTAGCTCTACCCTCAAGCTACAAGTTAGTGACTCCTACTTAGGAGTATCCTCAACCATGATCTCCTCTAATCCAATATCTCTTGCTTTTGCTTCTACTGCACCCTCGTTTACTTCTTTCGCAAATCAACAATCTCATATTTTGTAAACAGAGGGTACTCATTGAGGCAGTCTAATCACTGTATGGATCAATGTCATCCAAGTCAATCATCTTAGGACTGATTGGGCTCTCCACCTTTTTGAGAAAAGGCAAAGGATTGATGAAGATGAGGTCATTGAGGCACTTTTGTGTCAACCTATTGGGCTTCTACATGGGAATGAAATCAAATAAAGTTTAATTATGTTTACATCTAGAAGCACTACAAGGTTGAGACAAAATTCAAAGGACTAGCCTTAGAATATTTGGGGTTTTTGCACCCCAATCTTCCCACCAAACAACTGCAAAAGTAAACACACAAGTTTGTAAGTAAACAATCCTTTGACATCAAAGAAGAAGTGAAGGCTGAAATTTTTTGTTACCTGGTGCTTGGGTGGTTCTCCATCAGATAGCTAGTGGTGAATCGAAGAGCCTCCCCTCAAGACACTTGTACCTCTACAACTCTTTCATAAGTAGGCCCTTGACCTTAACCTCAAGTGACATTTCCAAATGCATGTTGAGAGGCCCTCCAAAACTTCTCAATCAACATGCCTAAAGTCCTCTAAGAAGAAAAATTTGGAATTTAAGTAGTACAGCACTATATGAATGGGTTGGAGTTGATTGTTCCACCTCCTTTCAATAATGCCTCAAATGGGTTGGAACTTTCTTAGATCTCCCCAATAATACTTTTGGATGTCCTTCTTGGCCTTGCTCCCAATCCACCAAGCACAAAACCTTGACTAAAGGCTTTGACCCCCATAAACCAAGGTTACCCCAAGTTTCCGGGACGGGGACGGTAGGGGACGGCGGGACGAGTCCCCAAGTTTCCGATTTTTGAGGCCAAAATTAGGGACGGCAGGGGACGGCTATATAAAAATATAGGGAAAATTTTAAAAATATAGGGAAATTTTAAATATTCAATAGATAACATGAATAAGGCATGCATAATACACATTATAGAACATTAACATATAACATTTGTGTTCAACATTATGCCAATACTCAATACGCATTCAAAATTAACATACACGAATCATGAAACAACCTCCAAGTTATAATTTATAAACTTATATCAAAATGCCCAAAGGCTACATTGCTGCCATATAGTTTTAAAGTTTTAGTTTGCTATGAAAATCAAAATACAATATCATATGTCAATAATGAATACAAATTTACAAAATAAACAAAGAGCATTGCTGCCCCTAATCATCTCTCATAACTGCATCAAAATCAGAGTCATCCTCTGAGTCACTGCCACCGTAATGCTCCTCCTCAGCCAATGGGACCCCAACCAAGCCCTCAGCTGTCTCCTCCTCATCTATCTGAGCCGCGTCCTCGGGATCAATATCCCACCGTAGAGCTGGAGTCTGTCGATACTCTGGAGTCTGTCGATCCTGAAGCCGAAGAGCACTATGAACGGCCACTAGCTTCTCTGCTCGTCTAGAGGTAAGTCTATTCCTCTTGACAGAGTGGATAAAGCTATATGTGGACCAATTCCTCTCTGCAGCAGAGGAACTAGCAACCTGTGCAAGAAGGCGAGTGGCAAGTATCTTCAACTGCGGTGTATCTCTCCCATGATAGGTCCACCATCCAATAGGGTTCCCTTGAGCTAATATAGCTCTATCCAACCTCGCCTGTGGTTTGCTCAAGTTTGGGCCATTAAGATTAGCAAAGTCTAGAAATTGTGACCGGAGTATTGAAGCTTGCTCGGCTGGATAAATCTTTTCAATGGCCCGTGTGAACCCATCTAAAACCTTAGCATCATCACATGGAGGCACCCTACCATCCCTTGGTGCATACCATTTTGGATTTAGAGCAAAGGCAACCATATGAAGCGGGGTGTTCATTGTATTCCACCTCCGCGTCACAATAGGCCTAATGTGTTGCTCATATACATCCAAAGTGGGGTCCTTTGCCAAAATAACTTGCCTGATCTTCCCAAGCATAGTGTCAAATGTCTCATATATCTCTCCAAGACTAGGAGAGTCTGTATCAGCATATCTAATGACATCTACAATGGGCGAGATAAAGGAGCAAATATATCTGCAAAATGCAAACAAAAAGTTCAAAATAATTAGTTGACAAGTTATTTGACATGTTAGAAACTTCAAAAGTTGGAACATTGGACAATAAAATTAAAATATTAAAATCAGAAATTTAATATGAAAATCAGCCATCTAATATGTCTTACCTCACATTGGCCCACCAATCATCATCGAGGATCTTTTGTTTGATGCCCTTTCCTTGAGTGGAACTTGCATTAGGCCATCTAGTCCACTCAGCATTGACCATCATCAGTTGTAGAGGCTCATGCACCTCAAGCATCCTCTCCAATAGGATGAAGTATGTGGCATATCTACATTCATTAATTCAATGATTCATTAAAAAATAAAAATTTAAAACAAAATCAGATTATGAATACTAATTGAAAGTGAAACAAAATGAAGTAAATGGCATACCTTGTATCAACAGGTTTGAGAAACTCCTTCTTTGAAAATGTCCTGAAAAGAGCAAGTGAGGTGTGGTGGTTGCAAATGAACATTTGAATTTCTCTAGCTTCTGCCACTGTTTTCTTCACCCAATCCATCTTCCCTATGTCTTTCAATGCATTGTTCAATGCATGAACACAACATGGGGTCCAAAATATGTGCCTGTAAGTACCCTCCACCATCAACCCAGCCGATTTGCACACACGTGCTGAATCGGTGATCACCTGCACCACATTTGCAGCCCCAACCTCCTCTATGGCATCTCTCAAAATGGAAAATTGGAAGTCAGCATCCTTACGTCTCCCTGAACAATCTACGGCTCTAAGAAAATAAGAACCAGCAGGGCATGTGACTATGACATTGATGAGTGGCCGACGTCTACAATCAGTCCACCCATCCATCACTATAGAGCACCCCGTCCTCATCCATGTTTGCCTCATCTCCTCCATTAACACATTAACTTTGGAGTACTCTTTGTCTAGGAGGGTGGTGCGTAGCTTATGATCTCCAGGGGGTACAAATGAAGGACCAACAGCGACTAAGTCTTTCACCATTTGTTTGAAATAAGAGGAACGGGCCACATGAAATGGAATGGCATGGGCAAAAAAGAATTTGGCAATGGAGGATTCACAGGTTTCTCGTGCTTGGTTTTGAAACATGGACTCAACTGAGGCTCCCTTATCACCACCAATCACCTTCCTCTTTCCTCTTAAGATAACAGTACTACCAACTGTGGAAGGACTAGGAGTAGGAGTAGGCATAGACGATTGTGAACTTGGGAAAGAAGGAGACCCAGTTTGAACCCCACCATCACACTCCATTTGAATTGTTTGGCACTCTATAAATAGTGCATCTGTCAATGCAGGACACGTTCTAACTCCATGGCCCACCTCACCCAAAAAATGAGACCTAACTCTAGTGTAGCTGCCCCTAAACTCCTTTTCACAAACATGGCACAACCAAACCCTACTCCCCCCTGAATTTTTTTGTCTTTCACCCATGGCTGTCACAAATTGAAGGAATGGTTTTTTTTTGTCTATTGGGTGTTTTGCATAGTCCTTCATAGTTTTGGAATTGGTTGATGAATGATGGTGTTGGGTAGGGGTTATTTGCTCTCTAGTTTGCCTTCTAACTTGCATTTCAACTTCACTATCACTCCCACCCTCACTGTTGCTCATGTTTTTTGTTTTTAGAATGCAAGTGTTGACTGAAAATGAAAAAAATAAAAAAAATCAGACTATGCATACTTCATATTTTGCAAAAAAAATGAAAAAAAAGAATGGTGAAAGAAAATGCATACCTTTTTGATGGATTTGCACTCCCAACAACACTCTTTCAACCTCTCTCCTCCTTCAAACAGCTGCTCCTTCTCCTTCAATGGCTGCAATTTTTTTTCTTCTCAAACCCTTGGCTCCCTACACAAACAAAATGAAAATAATGAACTTTTAGAGGCCTCCTTTCATTCATAAGAGAGCAAAAAATGGTGGGGCCCACGCATGCCACATAGGCAGGGCTTTATTTTTATATTTTTTGCTTTTTTTTTTATTTTGGGCGCTTAAAAACGCGAGGACGGCCGGCCGTCCCTGGGACAGCGGGGGGACGCTCAGCCGTCCCCCTGCCCCGGGACCCCTCCCTAAAGGAAGCGCCCCCGTCCGGGGCGTTTCCCTGTTTTTGCAAAAAAGGGGACGGTCCCCCCCGTCCCCTAGCCGTCACCTGGTACCCGGGACGTCCCCGGAACCGGGACGGGTGATTTTGGGGGGGGGACGCGTCCCCGGGTAACCCTGCCATAAACAAATTAAAAATTTAAAGATGCAATTAAAAATAAAACTTTTTTTTTTTTTTTTTTTAACAATATCAAGTAACTACAATATAGAAAATGTGAACTTAGAAGATACAATTAAAAATTTAAATAGAAGTTTGAAGTTACTGTAATGATTTCATTAGCGCTCTTCACAAAGACGTCATCAAAAGTTGTCTCCATGACATTCTATTCATCTGCCTTCTTTGAATTAATAGAACTCATCCATGCCTTGCTCACAAACATTTGCTTTAGAGGTTTTATGAAACTAGGAATTCTTTGCAAGGTGATTAAGTTAGTCGCAAACCTTGTGGTATTTGTTCGCCCAAGCTCCTTCCCCTCAGCATGTTCTCTCAAAATTGAGCACCCAAGAGTGGTTGTAGATATATTTGGTGATGCTCCTAGTGTCTTTCACCAGACTTCACTCAATCAAGTTTGTCTATGTCCTTGAAGAGAAGATCAATGTGATGTGCAACACAAGGGGTCCAAAAAATGATTGCTGCCTATTATCAAGGGGTTTCCTTACATTCAAATATGCTGCTGCATTCTTGGTTGCCACTTGAATCATATTGTCTATGCCAACCTCTAGTACAACCTCCAATGTTTTACTCAGATTCTGCACATTGTTGACCATATTTGAGGAGTCAATGGACTTAAAGAACACCAACTAACCACCTAAAGCAGCTAGAACGTTGATGAGTGTGTGGTTCCTTCCACTTGTCCACGCATCTAATAGCATGTTGTATCCATACTTGCACCATAATTTTTTACTCTTCCATGACTGACTTTGTTTTGCCATTGATTTTTAGAGCAATGACGCACTGAAGGCATTTTGACTAGGTGGCTTGTACCCTTTGCAACAGTCAAAGCTGTGATCAAATTGTATCCAATATGCGTTTTTTGCCACGTTGAATGAAAGGTGGTTGTAATACTAAAAAACTTGTGCAAGCTATGTCTGCCTCATGCTTGTCCTTGTTTCAAACTGTACCTTAGAGCAAAGGCTGCAAACCTGGTGTGAGTGCCACAAAAAAACTCTGCATATGGCTGCAGCTCAACAAAATGGGCAAGTTGTAAATTTGGAGACTGACAGAAGCCTACAATCTTTGCCCCTATATCTTCCTCTGCTTCTTTTGCCATATTGGGATTTGTTACTGATGCAATGACTGCTTGTATTCTCACCTTTTATAATATTTTCCACTTGATCAAGGAGAACATTTGTAATGTCCCCTTTTGGAAATGGGATTGTAATAATAATTAAAAAATATATAAAATATAAAATTAAAGTTTAATTTTATCAAAGGTCAAGGGGCATGTGAAGAATCATGACCATTGAAGGAAAATGATAATAAGAGACATCAAATAAGAAGAAGTAACCACCATATGAAGAATACATCTTTTGTTAGCTGACTATTACTCTTTTGCAACATGGAACTGCGGGTCATTTAACCTGAGGACAAAACCCCTCATGGCAGAAATTAAAGGACAAAAACCCTTTTATTTTCCTTGCTGAGTTTGTGGACAAAAACCCAACTTAGGCAGATTAATAATTTATTTACCAAAGGCATTAAACTGCTGTAGACTTAAAGAAAATTGACAATTCTACAGAAAATAATACCCAATATAAGTCTGAGCAGATTTCTGAGTATCCAAAGTAATTTAATAAATTTAATTTTGACAGTAATTATTAAATCAACAAGTTACAAATCAGGAATTCTTATTAATAATCAATTGTGCAAGTTCATATTCTGTGGGCTAGGGCTTGAAACTAAAGGAATTAAGAAGGGGATATTACAGCATTTCACTCTATTTCATGTTCCTACTGAATGTTTAGGCAGGAAATGGATGTTGCTGCTAGGGATCCATGCAAGGTGGTATTTGAGGCAATTGATTTCTACAGTTATCTTCAGCCCAAAATAGTTGCAAATGACCATTCATGCAGTTGGTTCTGGTAGGACATGCTTCCAGGTGGCATTTATTCCACCAAAGCTTACACTTACTAATGCCATTTTGATGCAATTGCAAACCCCATCATTAAAAAAATAAAAAGAGTAAATCGCTGCAATTCCTAGGATTGAAAAAATAATTTTTTTTGCAGAAACTGTGGCTTTGAATTTTCTTTTGAAAAAATACAGAATGCTAGAAACCCTACTTTGATTCGAATGAATGTGAAAGAAATCTAATGCCAATAGCCTAATACTGAAAAAAATCAGAAAAAATAACATGCCTTCAAAATTTAACTTGTATAGCACTTAATTATTGATGCAAACACAAAGCCCCTTCCACTTTGCTGGCCCAAACACTGTTCACTGCAAAATTCTGTTTGTTGCTGTGCCTCCGTTCACTGCAAAATTCTGCTATTGTGTTCAAAGCTGTGCCTCTGGGCATTGCAAAAATCTGCTGCTATGTTTGCAGCTCCTTTGCTGAAGACACTCTGCTGCAGACTTCCACAACCATACACAAAGCTTTGCAAATGTTGCTGAAGTCTGATGCTTTGAACCCTGCCAAAGCTTCTAAATTTACAGAAATTTAGCTTCTACAATCCCTTCAATCATGAGCTCAAAAGAGATGGATTGCATTTTGAATGACAAAGGAGATGAAATGCAGTTATATAGCCTCAGACATGTTTTTTCAGCATTTTAAGTGCATTTTTAGTGTTTCTGCGTGTCTGGAGGCACCTGGTGTGTGTGCTGAGACTGTGGTGAGTACTCATTGGGTTCCATTGATTACTTGCCTGAAAACTGGGTGAGTAAATGCCACAGGCTTTGCCTGCATAGTGGGCAAATCTGTGCACCATTTACCTATGTTCCACGGCCTGTCGGGGACGGGGACGGGGGGACGGCAGGGGACGCGTTTCCGGGACATTTCCTAAGGGGCAATTTTTAGGGGACGGCAGGGGACGGTGACATACAAAATACATATATATATATGATTTTTTCAAAATTTATCAATATATTAGAGAGAGAGAGAGGGAAAGAGAGATAGATATGTCAATAAATTAATAATTGATAACAACAATATCAATATGTAAGTAAATCGTGAGAGTAGTACTATAATAGCATAAGAAATGTCATTAAAGCATTATAAAATTTATCACAGCAGTATCAAACATCAATAAAACCATGGTCTATCAATATGAAATATCCAAATGTCTCAAACATGTATCCAGAAGTCTCAAAGTTCAAACATGAAAATCAAAATATTAAATACAACAGTCTATGAAAGTAAGCCTCATTTAGGCTATGAATATCCAAAGACTCAGAACTATCTTAGTCACTATCATCCTCTGGCAAGAGTGGAACTAAAAGATTTAATATTTAGTCTTTTTCAGACTTTAGCCCAAACAATTAAAACATTAAACAGTTGGTGGGCCCCGCGCGAAGGAACTAAACCTTTAAAAAATCATTTTTTAATTGTTTTTTAATATATTTTGACTTGCAGCCTGTAGGGGACGGCTAGCCGTCCCCAATCCGTCCCCAATTCGTATTGGGGACGGGGAAATGTCCCCAATCCGTCCCCAATCCGTATTGGGGGATGGGGAAACGTCCCCAAAGTGAAGGAAACATTTCCTGGCGTTTCCGATGGATTTTGCATTTTCGGGGACGGCAGGGGAAGGGGACGGGGACGGGGGGTTTTGGGGCAGGGGACGCGTCCCTGTGTAACAGCCATTTACTTGTCCCTACAATCTACTTATGAGTATTGTGGGTACTCTGAGTTCTGAATCACTGGTAGGAATACTACTTAATTGAAGGAATGGTACAATAAAATAAAAGTAGACTAGTCAATTCCTTGTTAAGTTTATTGAAATTTAGAATAGAATTAATAAATATTGTAAATATTTGTTGATTCATGTAGCATTGATATTATAACATGTGTTATAACATTGCAGGTGAGGAAAAGAAATTCAGAAGAAAGCTCTACACAGTGGACAACAGGGATTGCAGAGGTTCAGCTTCCCATTGAGTGAGTATTCAGCTTTTGGTAGTGGTATGAAAGGGTTGAAAACTTTTTTTTGTTCATGAAATGTAGGCAAACTTTCACTTAAAATCTTATAATAGATGGTAAGATGGCAGGAAAAGCTTCCTTCTCCTTATAAAAAGAATCAATGTTCCACTTTGCAATATTGACTCATGCTGAAATTTAGATTTCTTTCGCCACAAAGAGATGAGAAATTTCCTAAATAAATTGTTTGTGCGGAAACCCAGGTATAAACTAAGGAACATAGAAGAAACAGAGGCTGCAAAGAAACAGTTGCAAGACAAACGGCCATTTGTTGGTCGTGGAAGGTTAGTGCACTAATTTTTGTTTTGTATTACAACATGCTTTCCATTTGTTCTTCCTGGTATATGGCTGCATTACTATTTTTACTATGTGGTTTCAGCATATGGCTGAATATATTACAATGTTTTCAATCTCAGGCCTCAGTCAAGTATTCCTTCCAGTTACAGTGCTGATTACTTTCAACGTGGTCGTGAATATGCTGAAAAGCTCCGAAGAGGTCTGAGCAAGATCAAATCTTTTTTATGTTAATGAGATTTCCATTTTCAGAGATGCTTCACTCTGATAGCTCTTTATCTATGTGATTATGCACTAAAAGTGTCAGGCTCTGTCCTAAATTTTAACCTGAAATATACAGACCATCCAGAACTTTACAAGGACAGGGATGCTCAAAACAGTGCTCGCATATCAGGGGAGATTGCTCAAGAAGGAAACATGGGAGTTAGACGGCAGGCTGCAACTGATGAGATCATGCTAGAGCGTTTCCGGAAAAGAGAGCGTAGCCGTCTCATGCGACGTTGAGTTCTTGTACTTAACTAAAGGATCATTTCCCATAGCAAGATTCCTGGTAATCTTATTATATGGCCTGAAGTATCTGAAATGTGTGTGATGTATGTTCTGGAGATTTGATGTTCTATATAGATACTATATATGGGCATTCAGATTGTTTTGAACGTTGTTTTCATCATGAACATGCCTCTTCATATTGCCTTTTCAGTTTATACTTTGATTCTTTGCACGAGTAATTGATCAAATATGATTTTATTGGTTATCATTCTTCTAATTTTTTTTATTGGTTGTGTGCATAGCATGCCAATGTTTACTTTATATTGCTTGTTTAGATATTTGGTTTGTTGATTAGCTTGCTAAACAGAAATATAATTTTCGGCTGTGCAGATAATGGTATCTTTGTTTTTGATGATTCATCAGATGAATATCAGCTGCATGCATACGGGAAACACTGGATTGCTGCATGGACAACAATTCAATGAACATGCTTTTGTAGGGTCACAATATGATCTGCAACTAAACTGCCATTCTATTAACAAATGTGTTTAATGCTATTTATATTACTGGGTATGGACTAGTTGATTTTGAAATTGTAGTGGCAGTTATCAAATAACAACAGAAATTTCCTTTGAGCCTGTTGAAAAATGAATGTTCTGTTACATACAAGAAGATCGCCTATCTTTTATAGCTGATGTTCTTGCTTAGTGTGTGTCACTGTGTATACAATGTGCTTCTACAATCCCAAGTAAGATTTCAATTTTCATTTAAACAGGTATATTTCCAGCAGGATTATATAAAATTCCACCACAGAACAGAGGATTTCTAATACTGTTTTCATGAAGAGAAGACTCCAAGATGGTGCCTTTACTTTGGGAGGCCTTGTTCGAATTTCCTTTCAATGTTTTGTTACCCTAGCCATGTCATTTACAGGAAACACTAACTCGTGGATCATACTCATAAGTTAATGTATACAGGTGATGTCATACAGTTCAGTATTTGCTGTGCTAGGATTGAATATCAATATCATTTTCATGAAAAAATTACAGCACTGTACGAGATTATGAAATTTGGTAGGCATGGGACATTTATTGATTGTTGTATAATATTGAAGTAAATGAAAGGAATATTTGTAATCATTTTTCTAGTGATGGAGTTTAATAAACATAAAGAATAGGATAAACTTCTCAATTTTTTTCTTAATCCTTGTTGGAAGCATCTGAATCTTTACTTGGTTATTAATGCATAGTTTTTAGCATTTGGTGCTTATTCTAGTATGTGCAGTAAACTATGACCAAATTGAATGTAAGATAATGGTATGCAGAAGGCTTGGACCATTGTATAATGTAATGCCATCTCTGAGCTGTATTTTCGCAGATAACGTTTGGAGCTGTTTATACTTTATACGATAAATTTATGAAAAAGTTGTACTGGATGCATTAAAGAGTACATATGTTCATTCTAGGTGGTGTTTATCCTGAAAGGCCTTGCTTGTTTGGTATCTGTGAAGGCAACCATCTGTTTTTCTTTTTCTGGATTGGGTGTCAACCATCTGTTTTTCTTTTTCTGGATTGAGTGATCGATTCATCTTTTGAGGAAATAAAGTCTTACTGTTACCAGGGTAACTGTTTTAGTACTATGAATAATTCAGATTAGAATAAATGGAGAAATAAACTAAATTCTTTGATGGGGATATCATACTTTATATTTGTGTGGCTTTTCTACCGATTTGTTGGTCAGTATTATAATTCAAGACATGGAAGTTTCTATCCCGTTTTCGTTGTCATTTCTTGATGAGTGGAGTTTCTAATGGTTGAAACAACTTTGTTTACAAAATTTTCTTCAAGAACATATCCACTTTGACTATGCGGTAATTGATGCTGTTCCCTTTGTGGGAAATTTTCTTAAATACAGAGATTCAGAATTTTGACTTCTATGGATTTTTACATACAAACCTTAGTACTACCAAAATGAGAGTTTAAATCTAGTATGATTTGAATGTGACCGAACTTATTTGGAGATATGTGGTTTGAGGGTTGCTGATCAGCTACTGGCCTGTTTATTAAGGTTTCATGGCAACGAGGCTTCCACATCAGATTTTGGCAAGGTAAGGAAAGCAAAAGAACACTTCAATGATGGTTAACAGGGCAATCTTGTGGCATCTTCACACAAGTTTTTAAACTTCAAACTCACTGATTTTGCTTTGAAAATATACCATATGAGGGGCTTAATGATCAAAGTTGTTCGGAACTGAAAGTGATTTATTGCCAATAATTTGACTTTGTTATTGTTTTGCCCTTGTGATTTTTTATCGCCTGACTTATGTTGCACAACTATGGTAAAACATTTGTTGTTAAGAATCAAATATCAAACATATGGGTATTTTATTATTAACGTGGATCACATGAACAAGAGATTTCCGGTGAGCCAATGGCCATAATGTACAATGTACTTAAAAATATAGATAACAGGTATGTTTATACCATAAAAATGAATTAATCCATTTCTATACACTTTGGGCACTAGTATAAAACTTAAAAAAATATGTTTGATTGACCTAGGTTGCTGGCAAATATGGCTACTGAAACATAAGATCCCCATATGCAAAAAATTGTCACCAATCGGGAGGGCTTTATAAATAAGACAATCTACGTAAAGTTAGCTTTCTTAGATTTCATAATTCTCTGCAATCAGGAGGGCTTTATTAAAAAGACTATCGAGGTAAAGTTAGCTTAGATTTCTTGACTGTCTACCTGATGGCGGTGAATCTTCTTTCTCGAGCAGCAGAGGAAAAGTTAAGATTCTAACTTTGATTAAACTTTCTGAGGAATGAGATGAGGCAAGAGCCAACCATAACTAAGCTTAGGCTTGTAGCGAGTAAAAACATTTATATAAATGGTTCACTTAAAGAACTTGGGAACCTTTAACATAGCTTTTTGAAAGTATGTTATAGATTTGGGTCAATACTGCTTCATGTTTTTTTTCCAATATTAGTGGCAAGCAATCTTGACCCAAATTTGAAACTTGCTTTTAAAAGGAATTATGCTACAAAATATTCTTGAGGGTATATTGTTAAGTGTATTTGTAAACATTAAGGTAAATTGACATAAATATATGCAATGATATTTAGAATTTGATTGTTTAGTTTTGATTCAATCTAACATTTTGACTTATATTTTATGAATTGAGTTCATAAGTATAAATTTCTTTTAAGAATGAGTAATAGATTTATAATTTTTGTACTAAGGTGATATTCATAGAGATGAAGTATTGATATTTTGTTGGAAATCACATATCTTAGTATTACTCTAATTTAAGCATGTTTATTAAGCTTTTTCACATTTTTGGAAAAGAGGGTTAAAATTTATTAATATCAAAAGATCACCAATACAAAGAAATCAGGGTCCACAAAGCCACCCAAAGTAACGCAGGATGACCAAGCCAGCAAAACCCAACCAAAACTCAAACCACAACCCAGCCAACAACTAGCCAACGTTAACCAACCATGTCCTTTGAAATAATCTTCTCTAAAACTTGGCAGTAATCAAGGGATAATTGCTCCCACCCCTTGATCTGTCAATTTTTTTGGGGACTTTTTTGTTCAAATAAATCTACATCAACCTATATTACATTAGTAGTCATTCACAAGAATCCATCTCCAATGAGATGAGTGATTCACTTAGCACATATTACATTTAGTTGATGCTTGTAGGGGTGAAGCATTCAAACTTTATGCGGGGCCACCCAACC
This sequence comes from Sequoia sempervirens, assembly GCA_007258455.2. NCBI lineage: Eukaryota > Viridiplantae > Streptophyta > Pinopsida > Cupressales > Cupressaceae > Sequoia > Sequoia sempervirens. The sequence continues at coordinate 330,861 of VDFB02365435.1, forward strand.
TAGTATAAATTTGGCTCAAGCTTGCTTAACCATGGTTTTTCTCTCACAATCAAGTGCACTTTGATTGCCACTCATTTTGTTAAACTTTCAATAAATGCTATTATTTATGGACCATTCTTTATAGAGCTCCGTAACTTATTCATTTTCATGTAAGTGATGTTTTTGTTCTATTTCACAATTCAACCATGTAGTTCCAAGTAAATTTATGTCAACCCATATTTTGTAGGTAGTGGTTAATATGAACCCATCTCTCACTAGTATGAATGCTAATGATCACTCTCATTGCATCATATGATATTTACAAGTTGTAGAATCAATACTTTTTAGGAGATCTCCCATCTTTCTATTATCCTAACACAAGTGGACAAAATCATGTAATTATCTCTACAATCAAATTTACTTAGTTTGCAACCATATTTACAAAACTTTCATCAAGTGTTATGGAAGTCCTTGTACTTCACCCTTGAACATAGCTAAATAAAATGAATATTAAATAGAGCACCCATGCTTTGAAATATGCATTCTTGCGAACCACTTATATACTATTCCTAAATTATAGGCTGACATAGATTAATATGGTCGAATTTCAAAAAATCATTAAAAACACAAAATTATTTTTGTGAGGGAGGGCACCATTACTTCGGAGTTTCTCATTCAGAGGTTAGTATATAAGAATAATAGAAAAGAGGAAAAACGGAATGTCTCCTCGTGGAGTGGGAAGATCAACTTTTATGAAGCTTTTCATGGTTACCCTACTCCAATGAATTTTGGATGTGTTAAGGGATGACTTTAGTGCTTTTGTGATTGGAGGTCACACAATTCAAGAATCAAAATAAATAATGAAGTTGAGTGAGATGTGCTCTTATCTAATTTAATTTTGGTGTGCTTTGAAGGTTACTCCAAAATCACATTGGAGGGTGATTTTTTAATTGTTATAAGCGCCTTGTCCAAATCAGAAACTTTATTTCATTCTAAAAGAAGTTTTAATTTGAAAAAAGTAAATTTGATTATGTTGAGATGACTCATTACTATAAGGTGCAAAATAAAATTGATCTTTTGACCAATAAGGGCATTGATCTTTCTAATGTCTCATCCCTAGAAAGTCATGCCTGATTGAGGTTTATAAAAGCTAATAGAAGAAGATTGCTCACCATGATTATTGGTTGTTATCACTACCTACCGTAGGATTGCAATTATTTCTCTTTATGTCTTGCGTAGTAAACATGGCAATATTTGGTTTGTTGGCCTCTCAAGTGTTAATGGCTTGACATGACCGTGGCTTATTTTGGTATCATGATCATTAATGTGAGCTTGGTTTCATGGTGTAAGTTGCCTCTTGTATGAACTCTTCCCATTAAATTTTCTTTCTCACATGGTGTGTTGGTGTGCTTTCCACAAGGTCATTAGTGGTATCAATGTCGTCTGTGGCTAGTCATGGGAGTTTTTTAATGGTTGGGAGAGGTGTTGACTCTCTTTAAGATCAGATGCATTTGATCATACTTTTTCTAAATATCACACTTTACAATCGTCAAATACAATAATTTTACATTTCATTTCTATCAAAAACTGATAAACAGTTGATCTAATTTTATTGGCAAATTTATTTTTAATCATTGAATTAAGTGTGATTTAAGAATAATCACCTGACCATAGGCTTGTTGAAAATGAGGATGTTCATGGTAGTTTGGCAGAGCTTTTGAGGAGATTCTAGTTCTAGAAATACAGAGTATGAAGCATGGATTTTTGTTAGGATATACGTCTGGTGATCAAGAACATGGTCCTTTGTCACATAAGGGCTTTCTGGAGATTGCCAGTGGACACACCCTTCCATGCTTGGAAACCGGTAATTTAATTCACTTTGTGAGACAGGGGAAGCGCTTATATGTATTTAGATATAAGGCTTGGAAGTGTCTGCAGCTCTGGTGCCGGTAATGATAAGGATGGTAGCAGTGTCTGGGAATGGTGTTTATGATAGGTGGAAGACAACTCTAGTTAGTTCTAGCATTTCCCATTTGGGTGTTCTCCTAACTCCAGTGATTATGTTTGGTACTTCTGTTGGTGGCTTCTACACTGGCTTCATTGTCTAATGGATGTATGATTTTGTTACTGTTTTGTTTGTGTTCCTCTATTTAGTTGGTGGCATCATAAGTGTAATATTGCTTCAGCATGAGGTGTGTTTATTCATTTAGTTTCTGGATTGTGACCATGCTTGTTTCATCCACATATAGATTGTGATAGCAGAATTATAATTATGTCTTTTGTTTGCTTTTTCAGATACCTTTTAATATAACCCCAGAACTTTAATCTTAAAAAACATTACCTTTTGGAATCACACATGTTATGGTATAATTGCTATGGATTATAAGACAGAAAATGAATGTTCTTAATACAATAAAAAATACATTGCCTTTTGGAAATACCCAAATCTTTTTGGATGTCATTGAGCTCCTTTCCAACAACAAACCATAACATCAAATGATGCTTATTCGATTTCTGCATCATTGTGACAGGATAAGCTTAGGCATACATGACACAGAAAACCTTTGCAGCCTACGGTGTATACAAATTCATCTGTAGTTAATTAAGGAAATAAACTTTGGTTTGTTGTTGGTCAGCAATTTTTCTGCTGGCGTTTTATTGTAAATTATTTACTTTTTAATAAAAAATATTTTATTGAATACAAAATAACCTGGATTATAAGTGTTAGTGGACGAGGAATACAGTATGGAAAAATCATTGTCTACAAGAATATTGGATTAAACCTTTTATTAAAAACAATTTAACAATAAATGGAAAATTGACCAGATGAATACAATCATGGAAAGGTTTGATACCAGGACCCACATTCACTCCAAGAATAAAATTGGAAAATTGAGCATAAGAAACAAAATAATGCACCGACAGGCAGGATAGGGAGACCCACATTCAACCATGACATTATGCCAACAACGATCTGTCTGCTCCTTCAATGCTTTAATCACTGAATTTGGACCACCCATTAAGACTTTGATATAAAAGCCAAAAGGATACCCAAAGAAAATGAAGAACTCTGTTAAATGTGGAAACTTAATCAAACTTGTTTTAGAATTGAGTTTTGATCTTTGATAAGAAAATCCAAAAAAATATCAATATAAAAAAGTAGTCATAGATTCTAAAAGATTTTTTTATCAATTAAAAATAATAATGTACATGATGAATGCGAAAAAATAGTTTAAAATATGAGATCAAGTCACTTACACAGTTAAATTGTTTTCTGGAGATATTATGAAAATTCATTCTCTCATCTTCCTTATAAACAATTCCAATTGTTAACTTCATATTTTAGTGAAAAATAAATTTAATTTTGATAATTTTTAAAATAAATGTTCAAAGTTACATGTAAAAAAAACACTTTTATGGAATGCCAATGATGTCAATTAATGGTGTTGCTTCCATCTCCTTTAGAAACCCTAGCACTTGGTTCACATAGTTCTTTTCCTACTCATTTGGATGTCCTTGGTGCAATCAATGATGATAATGTGGGTTTGGGAGCCATGTTTCCCTTGGTTAAGGACTCTTCTAAAAGGGATTCTACATCATCTACACCTCCAACACTATTTTGTTTTGTCTCTCCTTGTTCATGCAAACCTTGACAACTTCATTGGTTTGTCTAAGCTCTATGCTTCTGATGGTGGCGGTTTAATTTTTGGGGTTGATAATGGCATCAAGACCCTACAAGATCTTTTTTGGTGATTATGATTTCTTCCCATTGTTGTGTTGCTGGTGGTGCAAGGATTGGTGCTTTGAGGTCAAGTTGCTAGTGGTCCTTTTATTTAGATTAAAAGTAATTTGACTAGGACTATTAATTAATTTTCCTTTGAATTGTGGCAAGGTAGGATGAAGATAACATGGGTCTAGTTCCTATAGCATGATATTTAAATTCGAGTGTAGGGTCATGGAGACTATCCATAATGATATTTTTGATGTAGTAGTTGGTTGTAAACATTTTGTACGATCGAAAGTTATTATGTTATATTATATTGCTAAAAATTTAAAACCAATTATTGTTATCCTAAAATGGTTTTATTAATGTTATAATTCAAAGGTCATGGGCCAACAAACATTTTCATAATTTTACCAAAAAAAATTGAGGTTGCCACCTATATAAACAATTTAAGGCACAAAATAAGTTATGTATGATCATGCAAAACTATAAATGAAAAAAAAATCAAATTGTATTTGTGCTATCTTTTTGAAGTGTGTTGTTATACATTTGATACAAACTATGTAGTTGTGTTATCAAGAAATCATATTCAACATGGACTATGAGGTGGCACCCACTTATAGGAAGTACTTGTTGGTGATCAACTATATTTTTTAGTTTGTTGTGTGATTTAATTTTGAACGTGTATTTTAATTTATAAAATTTTAAGCCATTTTTGTAAGTGAACATTATTAATAGAATGTACTTTGATGTGTGAATAGTTTAGCAATTACGATTTATATATTATAATTAAAAATTTAGAACATAATTTAAAATATTGCATAGTATACAATTACATTTATTTATTTGTTACTTTTGCAATCATTGATTTTTAGATTAATTTTTGATCAAGTTATTTTTTTGTTTCTGTGATACTTTATTTTATTTATTTATTGTTCAATATTTTAGTTCACCATAATTCCTTTAGCATCACAATTTTTCTGTAGTGGTTCTTGTAGCTAATATAAAGTAGTTTGCTTATGATATTTTTATTTATTATAATAATTACATTAATTCACTCAATTTTACTACCTAAAAACCTTGTGCATATGGTTTTTATGTCTTTCACAAGCTTATACTCCTAAATTGACATAGGACTAAACTAAATTTGATTATTTCAAAGAAAGTGTTATTAAACTCAAAAACTAAATTGTTTCATTAATAAATTCTAAATCTATCTCAAATTTATCCAATCACTTATATACTCAACCTAGAAACACTGATTCAACTAAGCTCTACTTAACATACCTCTAGCTTTGTCCATCAATGTCTTGTTCATTCTTTCTATATTATCATTTTTTCAACCTATATGGAGTAGTTTTCTACCTTACAATACCCACATGTCTTCAAAAGTCATCAAATTCTCTAGAACAATATTCCTCTCCATTATCTAACCTTACTACTTTTATTTTATTATTCATCTTATTTTTAACAAGAATTTTAAAATGATTAAACTTGCTAAAAACTTTAGATTGATTCTTTAGAAAGTAAATACAAGTATAATGTTAGTATTCATTGATAAAGGAAGCATAATAATGGTATTTTCCAATAGAAGCAACATCTATATGATAAAATACATGACTGAATTATTTCAATTAATCCTTTTTCTCTAGTGTTTTACTAGAATTAGACTTTATGTTATTTACCAAACACACAATTCCAGTAAAAATCAAAATAGGTATAATAAGCAAATAAACCATCCACAATATTTTTATTAACAAGTCCCTTAATCCTCTCTTTATTAATCATCTCTTTAATAATGGACATATTCTATGGTGCTATAAACTAAATGAATCTAAATTTTAAATCAGTTACATAGAAGGAGTTACAATGCATAGATGCATTGAATTTAAACAAAGTTTGACATTTTGATTCTTTAGCTAGTACCAAATTCCCTCTTGCCAAACTACAAGGTCAATATTTTCAAATATGAAATGCATTCAAACATCATTTATTTAGAAATAGAAAGTACAATTCGTGATAATCCTAGAATGTGTGACACATCTATGAGTGACTAACTATCCCATCATTAAACACAAGTTTTACCTTTCCTTTACTAACTGTATGATGTGAAGTATTGCTGCCAAGGAACACCTCTCCACCAATATATTATATATACTAAAATAGCCACTCCTTGCGAGGATTCATGTGTATGAGGCACCTAAATCAACAAACCATGAGTCATCACTACCAATATTAACAAAAATAATCAAATAATCATTTTCATGATCAAGTGATCTATCATTAGAGGAACCTTCAAAAGGCTTCTTGTGTTTATATTCCTTCTTTTAGACTAACATTTAACTTAGACCTCTCCTTGTCCCTTTTTTCTTACCACATTTTTCCTTGGGTCTACCCCATACATGTAGTGCATCCTTGCAACCCTCATCTATATATTTTTGTCTCATTTACTCACTAAAAAAGTAGCAATGTAAGCCTATCCATCTTATGCTATGTAGTACCATCAATCATTGTAACTATTGGATTCTCATAGGAATCAAGTAAAATCCATAATAAAAAAAACACATTTATCCTTCTCATATAACCTAACTTCAATGCTCCCTAACTAACTTAAAGTAAGATTAAATACATTTAAACACCTATCTACAAAGTCTCCTTCCTTCCATTTAAGGAATTCAATTTTATTTTTATTAAAGTTGGTTTAGTAGCTTTTTTTTTTTAATAAATCCCATCAATCTTTCTCCATAGACTATGTGCAATACTCTTCTCAAAGACATTCATGAGGAATTAATAGTAGAGACATAGCCATAATTTCCCTTCATTCTTTTTTCAATATTTGTCCAATCTATACTATAAAGATATTTGTACACCTATCCTTTCATGTCACAACTCTTCGTCAATATCTCTCCTCTAAGAGATCATCCATTTTTAGTTTGCACAACTTGTATCTAGAGCTATATAACTTTTCAACCTCTAATAATGATGTTCTTTTCATGGCTTCTCTTACCAAACTTCTAAAAACCCAATAAAATAGTACTCCCACAAAAAAAACCCAAGAATACTAAAATAAAGGCATTTGATTCTATAATTTAGTTGAATCTCTAATACCAAATGTTAACATTATAAGGTGAATGAAATAATGAAAATACTAAAAAATATAAATTGAATTTGATTAATATTATCATACAAGTCTCATGGTAAAGTTTGATTGCAAAATTCTTAATTTTATTGCATGTTATGTCTAGGCGAACAAGGTCCAATTTTTTATGTACAAGTAAGGGTTGTTTAATGATTATAAAAGGACCAAGCTGCCCAAAGGGTGATAGCTAAATTATTCAGGACCATGGTCAATGTTGATTGATAGTCACAAAATACCTAGAATGACATAAAATCATGTAGAATAACTTTATCATGGTATGATGAGATTGTGTAAATGGCCTCCAAGCTCTTGAAGTGAAAAAAGAGTGTTCTTTTTTCTTTTCAATGCATCCATAATGTCACCTTTCAACCCTCCCAATCATATCTTTTTTTTTCAATTTTAGTTTTAGATGATCATGAGAAAACATGATTTATAGGATGGGTGGATGGCCCTTAAATCCTCCACCCATTAAGCCATCTCAATGGGTAGTTTTGAGGCATCATGATCCTTGCTACTGCCTCTAAGAGTTACAACACACAATTTTCCCTTGTCTATATATATATATATATGTAGTAATGATGAATTTTTCATAACCATGTCATTTCCCATTTAGTTTTGTGCTTGTTTTGAGAGAATATCTAAATGCAATTATATATCGAAAAATGGCTTAATCTTGTGAAAACTTGGGATCATTCCCATACCCTTCACCTACCCCTTTCCACACACATTCCCATAAATTTATATACACATTATCCATTTCTATACACTTTCTAATATAATCCACATTTATTGCTTCCTTCATAATCAAACATTCACTTATTTCCTAGATTATTCTCTCCATTATAATGGTGCATTCCCATGAGTACAATATTAAGCCCACATCTACAAATCTAACCCCCAAATTCTAAATATTGAACCTCAAATTTGGCCAAATCCCACCTATTCCACTAGTCATTGTGAGTCAACGAAACACAAGTTTGTATAAATAATTACTGTCTTAGTATTTAAAGACATGCAATTGCATTCATTTCACATCCTCTCATATCTAAATATCCTTTCTCATCCTAGAGCGTTCAAGGATCATTTACTATATGAATATTTTGAATTAGAGTACTAAAAGAATCAAAACTCACACAATCATCTAAAAAACATATGCATGCTTGGAGATTGTTGTTTTCAACAATTGGCATGACAATAAAGCTAATATTTTTTAGGGGTTGACTTCTAAGGAGAACTTGTTCCCTAGAAATTTCACAACCCTATTAAAGTATTCTTAAATACCACAAGTCTACACAATATTGTAGACACCAAGAAATTTGGAAAATCAAAGTGTGAAAATACACAACCAATAGGATCAAATATGTGTGGTAGAGGATAGATCCATAGACATGGAAAAGATCTAAAATTGTACAATCAACCCAAATAGAGATAAATCGTATATGGAATCCAAAATAAATCACAAACAAAGAGGATAATTTTTCAATCTTAATTCACTAAAATTTAATACTTTATTAGAATTATTCTTATTTGAATCTAAAACTAAGTGCTTCTTTCTACTTTACATTACCTTTCTAAATTATGTTTGATTTAGTCATAGAAGTAGGTTTTGAAGGGACCTAAAACCCTATAACAACTAGTAAAACTTAGCTAAACATCAATTAAACAAAAAAATAGTATTATAGAAAAAATAGATAAACAAAACACACAATAAAGTAATTAAGCAAAACTTAAAGTTTCATAGCAATAAGAAGGAAATTATAGTCTTTTCAAAGTTTTTACAACTTTTAGTTCTTCTTTATAGAAGCTCTCGTGAAGGTAGATATGAACTCCTATAGCTCATTTTTCTCCTTAACTTGGGGTTTCTTTTTTCTCTTCTTTTTCTAGAGTTAGGTGTAGTGTCATAAAATTGCACCCTGTGGCAATTTCACCCTTGCGCATCTAGCCCGCCACATTAATGAAAAAAATCTATAAGTTAGAATTTCATGATTCCAACTTCATAGGTAGAAACGATGAAGCACTAACAACCTGGATGTCTCATCCTTACAAATTTTTGAGTAGGACACTTATGCAATGCACAGACATCCTCATGACGTGCTAGCTTCCCTGAACTTTCCAAGATTCAAATGAGAATATTTCACGTCCCTTTCCTATGACACATGTCATCATGGTAGAAATGCCAATGTTATGACTCTTCCCACCCATGCAACCACAAAAAACTACACTTTTCACTCTCATTCTCACTCTCTCTCATTTGATCTTGCTTATCTTCTCATTCTACTTCATTCTTCCCATTCTCTCTCACTTCCATAACTAAGCTCTATCAGATTTATATCAAATCAATATTCAAGGCTCTCTTGCACACAAGCTTATCATTTCTATCAAGCCAAGAGGGGAGCCACAAGTTGTTGCTAATGATCTTTTGTTTCTTTGTCTTGTCTATTCACTATTGTCTATTGCACATCTATTATATTCGTGATAGAGGTTCTCCTCCTTTGCGAGGTTTGTTTCTATCAAATGTCTTTACATTTCATGTCTTCTTTTCTATTTATATCTATATGGTTTTCCATGGAGGTGGAAACACCAAAATGGGGGTTTGATTGAGGCAAGCCCTGAAACAACCCCCAACATTTTTCCTCTCTATTCTATGTGCAAATATATGGATTTTAGGAATTGGGTGCCGTAGATTTAAGGCTCTTAATCTCCATTTTATCAACGATGATAGCGTGGGATGAAAACGTCCCCGCAACGTGCTATCATCCGTGGTTGAGGCTTAGTCCTCTTAGGGTAATTTGTACCTTCTACTCTTTCCATTTGTGTATTAGAGATTTTGATTTTATCTTATGTTTTTGTAATAAACTAATTTTCATATTCTTGCTACTAGTAGTTTAGTTTCTATATGATTAAGTTGTGCAAATATTTCTCTATTCTTTATCTTGTCACTTGAGCTTCATTCCTTGAGGTAATCGAGGGCTATTTGCTCCTTGAAGACTCTATTTGTGTTGAGTCTTGAGGGTAGTGAATCCCTTCCTTTACATTTTTGGTGAACTTGACGTGAATGAAATCATGTTGGATCTTTTTCTTCAAAATTTTAATGCTTTTGATAATGCTTTCTCTAAACAAGATTTTGATATGATGGATGATTCCTTGGACAGTTTCTTAGAGGTATCTCCTTCTATTTGAAAAAAAATGGTACACAAACTTCTTCATCAAAACCTTCTTCGTCGCAAGTTGAAGAGTTCATGAATGTAGTTGTACTCTCTACCGCCCCTCAAAAGCCTAAGAGACCGGTCATTTACGTGACTTTGGCTAGCTTGTCTCCTAAAATAATTCATTCTATTCATGGGGTTCCTATAAAAAATGACACACTAGACCTTTACATGAGATTTATGTAATCTAAGGCTCCCTCTTATAGAGCAGTATCCCATAATTAAAATACAAGAAGGAATCAACAAAATCTTAATCAACCAAGTTCTCTACCACCTTCTCAACCAAGCCTTCCTCAAGCACCTAAAACTACAACTAAGCAACCTAGTGAGTATGATCTTGTCGAGCAACTTCGCGTTACTCCTGCCAAGATCTCACTTTGGGATTTTCTTTAGAGTGCTATGGTTTACCAAGGTATGCTTCAAGAAGCCTTGTAAAATATCCTCTTGCCTTTTTCTACTAAATTGACAGATGTTAATGTGTTGATAGCTCATATTTGTGTGGATTCACCGAATATTGCATTCCATCCGCATGAACTTTCGCCTTTGGAAGTACAAAAGCAAGCGGATCCTCTAATGATAATACTTAACATCAACAATATTGGCATTAGATGTGCTCTCGTTGATACCGGTTCAACACTCAATGTATGCAACATTGATTTGTTACCTAAAATCAAAATTGATTCAACTTCTCTTGTTGCTTCTTCCTTGTATATTCATGGATATGATAATGATGACCGACAAGCCTTAGGAATGATAATCTTGCCTTTGAGGTTAAGAACCGTTATTGTACCCACCCTAGTATATGTTATGCCAAGACTATTACCCTACAATATTATCATAGGAAGACCTTGGATTCATGCTTTGGGAGAAGTCACTTCTACCTTACATTACTCTATAAAGTTTGTTGCCAATAATGAAGTAATCATAATCAAGGTTGATCTTGATGCTATACACTTATGTGAAATGACAACCGCTAGTCAAGCCTTAATTACTTCTACTCTTAAGAATTTCATTCCTTCATTATCTTCTAATATGTCAACATCTACTCCAAAATTATTTGTTGTAAAGGCTACTCTTGAGATGGATTTTCCTAAGGAAGATTGTCCTGAAGCAGAGGGTTGTAAGTCTATTCGTTCTACCACTTCTGAATCAAATGCATGTCTTGGTGATGATTGGGGATCCTTGAACTTTACTGAATCTTATATCAAGGAGTATAAAATTGATCCTATCTACCTAGATCTTTGGAAAATACCATTCCCCTCTGCTAAGAAAGAAGATTGTATTTTCATTGAGAAGGATGATCACACTTCTGCTAAGGAGAATCATGATTGTGGTTCTACTAATAAGGATGATTATGTTCCTATGAAGCAATGTGATACCTATAGTATGGATTATTCTCTTTACACTAATCCTCCTTTCCAAGAATTACAAACACGTTATGGTCCAGGTTTCAATCTCCTTTCTAAATTTGGTTATGGAGGTAAAGGTTGTGGGCGTAATGAACAAGGTATTAAAGTTCCCTTAGAGGTTGATCCTCATAAGTATAAGATTAGAATTGGATACTGCCCCACAAAGTCTAAGGTGAAACCATGGTTGAATGCCATGATGATTTCCACCAAACCTTCCTCTCTTAAATTAATTCATCCTAAATTTATTGAAATTAAGGTAAACTCTAAAGAGATTTATCTAGATGTTTTATCTTTGGATGAAGCACTAGAGGACTTTTTAGGCATCCACTCTAACCTACCTTCTCATAACCATAAATGACGACTCCCATATTGCTTGAGTAAATAGGCATATTTCAGAGAATCTGTTATGAGTGCCGATGAGAAGGATCCTTTATCTAATGTGGATGATAGTGTTTCCATGCCTCATCCTAAAGACCATAGTACTCTCCTCAAAGGGGATAATTTTGATGTTCTCATGAATCCTAAATCTTTTGGAAAAGTGATTAAGATTGGAAAATATCTCTCTTCAAAAGAGTTTGAGTAACATGCTACTTTGTTACATTCTCATCTTGATATTTTCACTTGGTCATATGAGGAAATGCCTGGTATTGATGAATTTGCGGTGGTTCATAATATTGTTCTATGTCCCGATTCTAAGTTCGTTAAGCAAAAGATTCGTAAAATAAATCCTAAGGTTGCTTTATTAGTCAAGACTGAGATAGAAAAGCTTCTAAAAGTTGGTTTTATCCATCCTATTGGCTATTCACCTTGGATCTCGAATATTGTTTTTGTTAGTAAACCTGATGGTCTTATTCGTATTTGCATAGGTTTTCATGATCTAAATACGACTTCTCTTAAAGATTATTTTACATTGCCTAATATTGATATGATTATGGACTTGACTACAGGCCATGCCTTATTGTCTTTAATGGATAGATTCTCAGGCTATAATTAGATTCATATTACCCTGAAAGATCAATATAAGATAGCATTCACTACCCCTTTTGTTACATGGTCATGTCATTTGGATTAAAGAATGTTGGAGCAACTTACCAATAGGTGATGACTTATCTTTCATTATTTCATTCAAAAGATCCTGGAATATTATATCGATGACGTCTTGGATAAGTCTATGACTCGTCAAGATCACATCGAGAATCTTTGTCTTATCTTTGAGAGAATCTGACTCTATAAGATGAGACTAAATCCTCTTAAGTGCATCTTTGGCGTGGATGCTAGAAAAATTTTAGGATTTATCATTTGTCATCGTGGAATAAAAGTTGACACAAAAAAATAGATGCAATTGTTAATATGCCTCCTTAAAACATCTCACAACTATGTAGTTTGCAAGGGAAGATTCAGGTGATTCACATATTTGTATCTCAATTGGTTGATTGTACCCTTCCCTTCACACATCTATTGAAGAAAGATGTTCATTTTCAATGGGATGGTGAGTGCGACAAAGCTTTTGAGTCCATAAAAAGTTATTTAGTGAATCCTCCTATCTTGATGCCAACTATGCAAGATAGACCCTTTTTACTTTATGATGGTAAAGAAAGAACAATCTACTACATTAGTCTTATTCTAGTTGATAAAGGAAATAGATATTCTGTCATAGAGAAACAATGTATCGCTCTCATTTTTACAATGCAAAAGTTATGACATTATCTTCTCCATGTAGAAACTCATGTGATTATAAAATGTGATCTTCTTAAAAATTTGTTTACTAGAATCAATCTTTTAGGAAGGTTAGCAAAATGGGTAATGTTGCTATTTGAGTTTGGCATCAAGTTTGTGACTCAGAAAGAAATCAAAGGACAAGTTGTTGCTCATCAATTGACGAAAGCTCCCTAATCTCACTCCTATGTGGGAAATATATTTTGATGGATCGAGATGTCAAACTGGCCCTGAGGTAGGTGTAGTCTTAATCTCACTCAAAGGTAAGTCAGTTCCTCCATCTTTTCAACTAGAATTTCATTGCACTAATAATATCACTGAATACAAAGCCCTCATTTCTAGCTTACGTACCACAATAAAATTAAAAATTAAACATATTCACATTCATTGTGTCTCTGAACTTATCATAAATCAAATCACGGGAATGTATCAAACTAAGAAGAGTAAGCTATCTCAGTATTAGGATTTAGCTTTATCCTTACTTGATAAATTCTCTCATTTTACAATAAACAGTGTCCCTAGGAGAGAAAATCACCATGCGGATGCAATGGTGAGCATGGCCTCCCTTGTACATTTGGATGATTGTGTAGAAGAGTATCACTTTGTGGTTCAGATTCTTCACTCTCCTGCTATCTTAGATCAACTTGAACCTAAAAGTCTTATGTGTGCTCATGTAGACTCAGGGGAATGGTATTCTCATATTTATAATTATTTGAAGACTGGAAATTTTCTCAGCAATGTGACTAAAAAATCTTGCACTCAGATACGAAAGCTTTCAGTGTGATATATCATCTTATTTGATGTTCTTTATCAAAAATCCTACAATGGTCTTCTTCTTCTTTGATGTTTCACTAATGTTGAAATACCTCTTGCCCTTCAAGAAGCTCATTTGGTCTTTGGGGGTGGACACTTCGGTGGTAAATCCTTAGTTTGTAAACTTATTTATATGGGATTATTATTGGAAAACAATGGATCAAGGATCCTTTGCCTTTGTCAAGAAACATCCTCAATGTCAACAACACAGTAATCTCATCTGAGCTCCCGCACAAGAGCTTCAAAATCAAACCTCTCCTTAGCCATTTGCAAAATGGGGATTGGATATTATCAGAAAAATGTCACCTCCTTCTTCTAGGGGACATACCTTCATCATTAGAGCTACTAATTAATTCACAAAATGGGTTGAAGCTATCCCACTTTGGTCCACTAATGCTGAAGTGATATGTAGCTTTCTTCTAAATAATATCATTGCTCATTTTGGATTGTCTTCTATCCTTGTTTCTGACAATGGTACTTCATTTAAGAAAAAATAGGTGAAGCAATTCTTGGAGAAATTTCACATTCAACATCAGTAATCTACACCTCACTATCTTCAATCTAGTTTCCAAGCAGAAGTGTCTAACAAAACTCTGGAGCTAATTCTTTGAAAAACAATGAATAAACATGGTAAGGACTAGCATACTCAATTGACTTAAGCCTTGTGGGCCTATCACACGAGTGTTTGTAACACTACTGGTACAACCTCGTACAACCTTGTGTATGGTTTCCAAGCTACCATGCCTTTAGAGTTGGAAATTTTGTCCTTGTGAGTTTCCCTTAAAGGGTTAATTGATGATGACAACTCTACTATGTTGAATTTATAAACTAGCTTGAATTGCTCGATGAGTGCCACTTATAGGCCCTCAACCATCTACAAGCTTATCA